>PVJI01005720.1:37274-93602 GCA_004026765.1 Micronycteris hirsuta | reverse complement strand
CTGTTTCTAAGTATTGAGCATCTGGGCTGTACAGGCCCAGTAGGCAGAAGTGGCCTTTCTGAGCCTTTGTCCTGCAAAGGGTCTGATGGAAAGGACACAGGGCTGGGAGCCAGGAAGCCTGGGTTCTAACTCTATTGGGGGCCCTATGTGCTGTTACCTGGAGCTAGTTTTCTGGTCTCTCTGGATCTCAGTTTCAGCATCTGCAAGTGCCTGGCCTGGGCCGTTGGCTGGGGAAGCAGGCTCTTATGACTGTGAGCTTCACCTGAGTCCATGACAGGGTGGGCTGGGCATCCTGTGTCCTCCAGCCCTGACTGGCCAGGGTGAGTGGGCACCCATAATGCTTTTGATATATCCTGCCCTGCGGTCTGGTCCAGGCTGGAAGGCACAGAAGCCAAGTAGCTCTGGGGGCCCTTCTGGCTCTGATATAGGATTTGTTTATTCAACTAAGTTTTGAGCACCTACTATGTGCCATACCCTGGGAGTCTAAGGGAAGTTCACCAGGTCTCCCTCAATAGGCTGGGGCAGAAGCCTAGTGACCCTCCTGCAGCTCTATTCCCAGAACCCCCTGGTCTGCAGGTGATACACTGGCCACCTGGCCTTGTTGCTGTATTTCTCACCTCGTCGCCCTCGCTCGCCTGTTTGTAGCTGAGAGGCAGCCTTCAGTCCTCTGCTATGGCTGTCATGGCTTTGGTGGCTTCCTGTTTGGATCCAAAGGTATGAGGAAGACTAGGCATCAACCCTGAGGAAGACTTTGGGTCCCAAATTGCCTGTCCTCACATAGCCCCAAATTCAGGGCCTGCTCAGGGAGGTAGAGATTACTCCAAGAAGATGTGTTCTGCTCCTCCTTAAAGGAGATCCAGCATCTGGGGCGGGTTATGTCTTCAGGTTAGTGTCTGCAGCAAGCATGGGGAAGGGCGTTGGCTAGAGGGATCTGAACCTCCAGAACCCCCCACCCCCACCCTGTGAGAGGAATCACTGTCTAATTGTGGCCACCCTGAGCACTGAGGATCCAGCCAACCCCTTGTCCCAGGCTCTCAGATGGCAGTGGGTAAAGGGCATGGTGGATTCAGACAAGTAGGGGCCACCATGGGTGAAAGGGATGCCAGGGGACAGAATGTGGGGGAGTGTAAGGGGTGGGGAGCAGGGTTCTAGCCTGGCTGTCACAGCATCTTTCTGCACTTGCAGGAGCCTTCCTGTTAAAGACCTCGCTGTAGACAGCGCCTCTCCTGTGTATCAGGCTGTGATTAAGAACCAGAACAAGCCAGAAGATGAGGCTGACGAGTGGGCCCGCCGGTCCTCCAACCTTCAGTCTCGCTCTTTCCGCATCCTGGCCCAGATGACAGGGACAGAATACAGTAAGTGAGGGCTTGGCGGGGGGCGGGCAAAAAGGAGAGGTGCTGAGGGGCCATGAGGGTCCTGGGCCCTACCTACTCCACAGTCCCACAGAGGCCAGGGAGTCAAGCCCCTCCTCCCACTTTTTGAAGATGAGCTGGCCTTGATAGATAAATAGTGGCTGCTGAGCCCCTTCTGGGCGCTGGAGCAGGCAAATGGCATCAATGTTCTGCTCAGCTCCCTGACCAAACAGTGGGCAGCAGGCTCGCCGTGTTGCTTCTGGGCAAAATTACTGCCCAGAGCTGGAATAAGAGGCCCTCACAGGCCACACCTCTGACCCCTCCCACCCAGCTACACCGTTGCCTCTCATGTTCCCTTTCTCCTCCTCGCTCTGCCCAGCACACAGCCTTTTCCTTCCTAGTTTATAGGCTAGGGAGCAGCCACTGGTGCGGGCTCAGTGCCCCAAAAGCTCTAGTGGCTTTTCTTCCTTATGTTCCCTGTTACTCTTCCTGACTAGCAACTTTCTATCCACAGTGCAAGACCCTGATGAAGAAGCTTTGAGAAGGTCAAGGTAAGTGTCTGGACTAAGACTCTGTGACCTTGCCCCTCCTAATCCCGTCCCTCCCCCAGTAACCTCCAGGTCACACGACTTATGGAAGGAATCCCTCAAGTTTATGTATTTGGAAACTCTCGGCCCCTAAGGGGCTCCAGCAGATGCTGGCTTGGGGGCATTTGTTGTGGATCAGTGAGGTGGGTGCCTGGAGTTGAGTCCCCTGGGCGCAGGCTGCCGGAGTAAGGACTCTGGGCTCTCCCGGCTCTGTCCGTGGGCAGGGGGCAGGGCTGCTTTGGCCTTTGCTGGGCTGTTGAGAATGAGGGCATCTCTCCCTGTGAGGCACCGAGCCAGCTGCCTTGCCTGCCCACCCTGTGAGTCTGAAAGGTAGGGACTGGGAAGCAGGCACCATGAGGACTCTGCTGGTCATGGGCGCCTGACCCCTGGACTCACCTGTTGAGGTCTTAGTTCCATAAATTGCTCAGAGCACAACAGCTGCTGTGAGGAAGGACAAACCCTGGGCGTGAGGAGGGGTTTGTGCAGGGCTAGGTGTCCAAGGTCTGAGGCCACAGCCACTAACCTACCACCTGTGACTTGTCAAATGCTCATGGAACAGGGCATGAGGGGGCATGCTGCCCTGGGACCCAACGGAACCCACTAGGGCCTTCCATGTGGAGGCATGGAGTCCAGTGTGATTGTGCTAGACTTCGGAGGCAAATGTCACCTGCATGTTCTTCCTGGAAGAGTCTGCCTTGGGTCAGTGCATCTCGTGGTGAACTCTGTGTGAGGCCGGGGCCCAGAGGCTCTCTCCCAGCCTGGGTCAGGCTTTCCGTACTCGCTAACCTGTGTGTCATGGCCACAGGGCTGCTCAGAGAGTAGCACTCTGGGGCAGCTGGAGTCAACGTGGATTTTCTTTTTGAACCTGTATTTTTGCCAATCCAAATCGCTTCCACTCTTTTGCTGGGGCTTTCAAGCCTAAAGTGTGGTCCTCCCAGGCCTGCTAACAATGGCACGCAGTTCCAGTAACAGTTCTCAACCCGTCACTGCCTGCAGTGTGTCCACATGCGCCTGAGATGAGATGATGTGTAACTTAGCTCAGAAGTTAGTGTCTGGCTCTTTTAGGTGTGACTGAACTGTCAGCTCCCCCGTACTCCACTGCTCCTGTGTGTTGTTTCCACATTCGTCCCACCCGCCCTGGGAGGCCACCCCCATGGATGCTCCTGCGAGCAATGTAGCCTTAGCAAAGATTTGATGGGGGCTTTACAGCACATACCCCACAGCAAACAGCTTCAGAGTCCCAGGTTCCTTCCAATGAGAAGCCAGCAGGGGCATTTTCTCGCCCTCTCATGAGGCAACCCTGCCTTTCTGGCCCCCGCCACCTCCTAGATATACTTCTGGCAGCTCTGTTTTTCTGGCAGGTTACTCCAAGCTTACACCTCATTAACTGGACACTATCTAGAGGCAGGAAGGTACTGGTGGAGGTAGGTAACAGGGAACTTCTATCTTGTGTATTTCTTCTGGAGTATTTTTAGGCACTGAAAAGTTACTGGGCAAGGAAAACATGAAAGGCAGTATTTAGGGTGGTCCTCAGGCCCTCGTCATTGGCCTCCCTGTTCCAGGCTTCCAGATGTATCTCTTGGGGCTTGTTCTGCCTGGTCCTGTAAATAAGTGGGCCGATTAGTCCTTCCCCCTGGGCCCTACCACATATGAGCTTGGTTCAGTCCCCAGCAGAAGGCAGAGGGGCTTGGGATCTTGAGAACCCTGTTGTAGGTCTTAGAACCTCTCCCCCAGCTACCGTAGGGTTTTCTAGGGAAATCTGAAAGGAGGGCCAAAGAGGAGGCTCCAGCTTGCTTTCTTCCTCAGTCCCAGACTCCTACCCAAGAAAGCAACTTCGCCCCACAGATGCTGCACCATTATCAGCCCCTCCCTCTGGGGTCTTCGGCCATGCAATGAAGGTTCTGGGGTGCCCAGCAAAGATTCTGCCCAGGACTGGAGGGGCATAAGCTTCCTGATCCTCTCCCTTGTCCTGACTTTAATTTCTAGGGGCTTGTCCTCACAGTCTCCCCTCAAATGCCCATTCTCCCCATAGCCACAGGAGGAAGGTAGGCATTTTCATTTCATAAAATCCTAAGCAGCCTGTGGACCTGGGGCACAGGGTGCAGTGGCTGCAGTGGTTCAACTGTGTGATTAAAGCCTGAAGTAGTGACTGTGGCTGTTGGTCACAGGTGGGGCCCTGTACTCACCCAAGTGGCCATCTGAGTAGAAGCAAGCATGCTTGTCCCCGCGCTGGGTCCAGGCTGGTCAGGGGTCTTTCTCCCCAAGGGGGCTGAGCCCCACTTCCATCTGTCCCCACTCCCACATTGGAAGCTACATCCCTAGTCCCTGGTGACCCATCTTGTTGGCCGAGGGCAGCCACAGCCTCCTCTTTCTCCTCCTAATTCAGCCATGCTCACAGAGAGGGGTCTAAGAGTCTCTCCCAACGGCTGAGTTTCCCCAGGAGGGCTTCCCACTTCCAAGTGGCTTACTCTGACAGAGCCCGAGCTTGCCAGATGCTGGGGGCCTGGCAGCCTACACAGGCCTGTACACGCACAGAGTGCTTTCTCCTTCCTCTTGCTGTGTGGTGGGAAAGCTAGCAGGAATGCCCATGAGTGGTGTCAAGAGTTCTGTACCAGGCAGCGGCACTGCTGGCTCTGGGCAAATGTAAGTCTACATGTCAGAGGACCCTGCATACTCTCCCTTCACCTATCACTCCTAGGCCTCCAGGATCTGCCTCCCACAGAGTCCCAGAGCAGCTCACAGCCCTGCTTTCCCTGCATGCCCTTCAGTGGGCCCTGGGTACCCTCTGACACTCTGACAGTGTCTCTGGTAACTGGTAGCAGGTAGCTTCCCTCCGACGCTCCAGTGCCCATCCCAAGGCAGAGCCTAATCTCCAAGGACCCTATCTTTACAGGTGAGGCAGGGTAGGCCCCTGAAGAGCCCAGGTATCAGCTGTGGATTTGGCTCCCATCCCAGGAAAGACCCAGCACCTTAGCAAACTGCCCAGGTGGGCTTAAACACTAGCCTACTGACAGCTTCCACATGCGACCCGCTCTAGTGGGTGCCAGTAATGTTGTGGCTCCCAGCCTCCCCTGAAATTGCAGAGCACAAAGAGTGCCTCCCTCCAAAAGCAGAGCCTCTAATCTCAGAGAAGACACCACAGCTTCCCTCTGACTTTGGAAAGGCAATCTGGGGCCCTGATGGCTTGGAACATCAGGTCCATGTCGGGCAGCCCTGATGGGGCTGGGAGTAGGAACAAGCCTAGCTTCATCAAAGGCAGCGCTTGAACCTGTGAGCCATCTGGGTCCCACTGGGCGTAACCGTCACAGAGGATCCCAATGTGTAGCCCAGACATCCACTCCCCCCAACTGATGGCACCGCTCTCTGTAAGTACAGTCTCCGTGTTTACCTGATGTTCACCTAGATAAAGAACCTTCATCTCTCTGAGTCCCTAAGAGTTAAGGAACAAAGTTGATTTTAGTGACAAGTTCACAGATGACTTGAAGGTGAGGGTTGATTGCACACCCCTCCACAAACAACACAACTCCACCCCCCCACATATCCCTTCTCCATTGCGCAACCATCCAAGGTTCTTTTCCCTCTCCTTACCTGCCACCTTCCGACACAGCAGGGATCACTGGGTCCTCCCTCCTCCTCTGCGGTGTCCTCTTCCCTCTCTGGCGCATTCAGCTCTGTCCCCACTCACGTGGCTGACACTCACAGTGCCACCTGGCTCAGGGCCCTCTATCAAAGGGAACCCTCGTGAGGAGCAGTTGGCAGCTATCTGTAATAAAAGGTACCTGTGTTTTGTGGATGTATTTGTCCTCGGTGTTCTGCAAGCCTAGCAAGTTTGAAACCACAACTGGAGAGACCAAGAGAGTCCTAAATGTCCCCTGAGCAGCCCTTGTGGGCGTCCCAGGATCTCTCTCCCTTTCTACCTCTCTTTCCTTCTCTCCTCTTCCTTCTCACTCTTCTCTCAGGCTGGCTGTGAATTTTCAAACAGCTCCAAGCAGAGCAGGATCACTAGACTCCAGATGCCCAGAGCTCTGCCTGCCTTGTCACTGAGCACCGATGACAAAGGCTGCAGGCCTGATTGAACAAAGTGGCTGTGGCTGTGGCTGTGTCCTGGGAGGTCTCTCTGGGTCGGTCTTCAGTGCTGTCAGCAGGGCTGCATGGCCCTGCCCCAGGGCCTCTGCTCATGCTGTCTCTGACCCCTCTCCCTGACTCCAGAGAGGCTGGCGCCTAGATCATGGCTCTGATGCTCACTTTCCATGTGGCTTTACCCCATCCATGGTGTCTCTGGGCCTTGGCTTCCTCTTGGTAATAGGAACGTTTGGATACAACTAGTAGTTTTAAAATGTTATCAGTGGGCCCCATTTGTGGAACAGAATCTTAAAGAGGTGGGGTGCCCACCAGGTAATGCAGGTGCGGGAACGTGGCTAGGGATATGGTAAATGTGGGGGCACAGGACTGTGATTGTGGAGGAATGTAAGACCAGCCCTGCCCCATCCTCTGATTTTTAAAGACTTAAAGCTGATTTTTCCAATTTTTACATGCTGGCAATTCATTTGTTAAACCATGTTGAGATAATGGCAGATTGGCATGCATGCAGTTATAAGAAATAATACAGAGAGTACCCTTTACCCCCAGCAGCGATGTCTTGCAAAACCACAGCACAATGGCAGGATTAGGGTGTTGACACTGATACAGCCAACGCGGAACATTTCCATCACCCGGGCGTTCCGTGTGGCCCTTTTGCAGCCACGCCCGCCTCCTACTGCACACCCTCTCCCCACCTTACAGCACTCACTCTTCCCTTCTCTCCATTTCTGTAATTCTGTTGTTTCAAGAATGTTGTATAAATAGGATCATAAAGCCTCTGACCTTGTGGGATTGGATTTTTCAGTCCGCTGAATTCACTGGAGATGTGCCCAAATTCTTGAGCATACCATTGGTTCATTCGTGTGTTTTTACTGTTGAGTAGTGCTCAATGGACTACATGTAGCAATTAATTTTTAAATGAGTTTTACGCACTGTCCAGGTTAAATACTTGGCATCTGTGGCTTGACATGGCCCCTGGGCCACTGATGGATACCTCTGATCTGAAGGATGTTAGAGGCCCCTCCAGCCCGGGGCAGGGAGTGTCCAGGAGTCTGGCATACGTGTCACTGGCCTTCTCTAGGCACACTCTCTCCTCCAGTTCTTTGTTTCTGGCTCCTCCTCGCCTGTTTTGTCGTGTGTCCTCGGCAGAGCAGGCTGTGGGTTGAGCCCCAGAGACCCTGCCGGTGGGAAGTGGCAGGAAGTCCTGGCCTTCTCTATGTGTGCCAGCGGCTTTGTGAGTGTGTGTGTGTGCGCAGGTGTGCCTGGACGTGCTCAGGCCGAGAAGAGCAGGGGCGGTTGGTGGTGTTGGAAGGCTTCTCTCTGAGGACAGAAAAAGGTTGGCAGAGACTGGGGCAGCACAGCGAGGTGACAGGTCTGCTCACCGAGCTTCATCACGGGGACAGGTGCTTCTCCTTCTTTATGCCCAGCTAGGGGACAGAGACCATGTGAAGCCCACCTGCCTATGTGGTTCATCCCCAAGAACCCACAGCCAAAGCAGCCCTGCCCAACCCTAACCACACAGGCTAGGGAGAACCCAGAGGCTACCCTTTGCCAAGCCTGTCCTCAGGCCCTCTAGCCAGGCCCTTCTCCAGGGCTGCCCAGCTACTCAAGTCAGGGACGTTAGTCCCTCCATCCTGGTCCTTGGGACTCTGGTCTTGCCCCAAACCAGACCTGACCATCTGGAAAGCGCCCAATGGAGGGCAAAGCCTCTCCATGCCAAAGTCCCCCTCCCATACCCCTGCCCCAGCTATCACACAGGGGAATGGCAGACATGTCCCCTAACCCCTTTCTCTCTTTCTTTCCTTCTTTCTTCTCTCTGCCTCTTTCTGTCTCTCTCTGTCTCTCTGTCTCTGTCTCTCTGTCTCTCTCTGTGCCACAGGGAAAGGTTTGAAACGGAACGTAACGGCCCACGTTTTGCCAAATTGCGCAACTGGCACCATGGCCTTTCAGCCCAAATCCTTAACGTTAAAAGCTAAAAGAGTATCTGGATCCCCCCCCAACCTGCTCCCTTCTTCCCCTCACATACCTGGCACGTGAGCCCCACGGAGATGCCTGAGAATGTAGAGCTGTGCTGGGGCGCCTTTAACAGCCGAGTGCTGCAGCTCTGCTCCGCCCAGCCCGCTCAGCGCTGCGCCCGTTGGCCCCCACCCTGCAGTGCAACCCTCGCCACCCCCCAAACAGCCC
Organism: Micronycteris hirsuta; assembly: GCA_004026765.1. NCBI lineage: Eukaryota > Metazoa > Chordata > Mammalia > Chiroptera > Phyllostomidae > Micronycteris > Micronycteris hirsuta. The sequence continues at coordinate 85,399 of PVJI01005720.1, read as the reverse complement.
AAGCCTCTGCCCCCCGCCCAGGGCCTTAACTGTAGTTCAGAGAGAATGTGGTGGGGGTTGCTGGCATAACACCCCAGAACCAAGGGAAACAGAATGTGCCGCTGGTCGATTTCCTAACAACCTCAGCTCCTGGGAGAGGCAGCCCTGTCTACTGCCATCTTGGAAGGAGTCTCTCCATAGATCAGGGTCCTGGGAAGAGGCCAACTCCCCATCCTCACTCACTCCCTTGCTGCCTTCCGGAGCCTGGCAGCCCAGAGCAGGGCTCTCTGCGGAGGAGATGGAAGACCTAGGGTAGATGAGGCAGAGGTGGAGATTGGGGCGTGAGCTCTCTCCTCTGCGCTGTGTGTGTTAGCTCCCTAGTTCTCTCTCCTGTACATATATGCATGCTTGTTCTGAAATAAAGAGGATTTGAAATGAACCAAACCAGCCTCAGTCATGCTGTGCCTGTGTGCATACCATCCAAGAGGAGCATGTCTGAGATGCGAAGAGGACAGGCACCTCAGAGGAAGGGCAGGGACCCAGTACAGCTCTGCCCTCCACTGATTTCCTGCCTTGAGGGCCCTGTCTAGGCTGCAAGCTCAGGCTGGCAAATGGTGGGTGGGGATCTCTGCTGTGCCAGGTGGGACGCCTTAGCCTCCCATGGGCAGTGTGTGTCAGTGGGTACCCAAATGCCCCCTGCCTCTGCTCCCACACCCTGCTGCAACCAACAGGCTGAGCCATCCATCCCCCCCGATCAGAAAGCAAGCTCCCCTTCCAGGAAGGCACTGCTCATGCTCAGCCCTGCTCCAGGCAGTTGGAAAAGGAGCTCAGAAAGGTACACCTGTGCTAAGGAGTAGGTCATGGGAGCTGCTGGGGGTCCTCGCTGGGCCAGGGCCATGGCTCAGGGGAGAAGAGCTGGAAGATGTCCCTGGTGGAGTCTTGCTCAGGTGGCTGGAAGGTGGGGGAGACCTCCATCTGGGTCTTGCTTCTGGCCTCCACCCACCTGTGGCCATTTCCTAGTCCTGAGCATTTAGGAAGAGCCAGGCTGGCAGGCTCATGTCCTCCTCACACTCCTGTCTATCCATCAGCCTGGTCCCTGATTGCAGAAACCACTGGCTGAGAACGTGAGACCAGCTGCACTTAGCAAATAAAAGCAGATGCTGAGGCCCATCCTTCGGGACTCCCCTGATGCCCCTGTGGCTGCACTGGGCCAGAGCCTTGCTCCCACTCCTGCTGCCTGGGTACACGTTTCCTTTCTGTCTCTAGGGATCTTGGCAATCCCATCTGGAACAGCTGGTCAGGGAGACTGCTCTATCCAGTCCACCATCCTGAGATACTCTCCAAAGTCCCCTGGCAGCCTGTTCCATTTTGGCCTCCCATTTCTTCCTGTCTCTAGCAGTCTGACTCCAGGGTAAGGCTAGGGCCAGGCACAACAAACTCACTGAGGGATCAACAGAGATGGGGGTATGTGTTCCTCTCTACATCTAGGCGCACGCCAATATTTAGCCAAGTTTTCATTGAGGAATTTGAAGGCCCAACAATGGGTTGTGGGGCTGGGGGCTGCCAGGCAGAGAGAGGTCCCGGGCAGTGGGTGTCCTGAGGCTAACAGAGGACCTGAGTCAATCAGTCAGAACTGGTGGCCTTGCAGTTCCCTGTTCCCGATCCCCAGGCTGGCTGCCAAAGCCCTCTTAAAGCTCTAGAAGGTTCTCATTCGCTTTCCAGCCTATCTGGTGCCTCCCAGTAACCCCAGGCCTCTGCATGCAGCCCTCCAGAGTAAACAGGAAAGATGTGCTCACTCAGCATTCTGTGTCCATGGAGCTGACGTGGCTGTGACTGACCATGATGCAAGGTTGCTCACGTGAGGTCCAAAGACAGGGAGCGCCCCTCCGACTGGAGGGGTCAGAGAAGGCTTCCTGGAAGAAGGCGTTTGTGTGTCTGATCCTCAAGAACAGTTAGGATTGGGGTGTGAGCAGTTAGGGAAGGCTGGACAGTACTCCAAGCAGAGGAAGCAGAAGTGCTGATGAGGAGGGTGGTCCCAGGGGTGAAACCTGAGTTAATCATTTTGGCTGGAATGGAGGGAATGCAGAGGATGTTTTGGCTAGTAGTGGTCCAAAGTGAGAATGCCAGCCTATGGGACTTCGACTGTATTTTGAAGGCAATGTGGAATTAGTGAAGGTTACAGGCCACCATTCACACTGCAGCCTGTGAGGATTGCTGTGCACTCTGCCCAAGGGGTGTCATTCGCATAGACTACAATGTCAGTAGGGTCCCTGGAGGTGTGCAGTGCAGCAGCCCAGCTGCAAAGCAACCTGGTCAGGGCTGCCCTGAGCGATGGGCAGTGATCGGGCTGCAAGATGCAACACCAGTGAGGTGGGTGGCAGCACGAACAGTTTAAAGACCAACCACCTGATTGGTGTTCTGTCATCATCCAATCGATAGTGTTCATGTTACGTCCTCTTAACTAATGCAAATGGCATCATCACCCCAATAATAAAACCCTCCCCTAGCACCACCAACCACAACACCTCCATCATCAACAGTTCCAGCCTGAGCCCAATAACCACAAACTCCAAGACCCAGCACCAGCACCAGTACCAGCCCCTCCTTTCCATACATGATATCGTTGTAATCAGTAAGGGCATCATTCAAAGGCCACCCCGACATAACACAGGGCTGGCATGCTCCACCGCAATGCCAACTGGGTTGAGAGACAAGATGGGCTGAAAAGGGGACTGTAGCCAGGCTGTGTTTCTCCTCTGGCCACACGCCCCCCATGAGCTATGAGCAGTTGAATATAGTTGGTTTGCTTTGGTTTTGCTTAGATATTTGAAGTGAGTTGTGACTGAGGCCAGAGGCAGCTGTAGCATCCTAAATCGGGCTGGAGTGATTCCTTGGGCACTGTCTTTAGTACTGAAGCCAGGAACCTGCCTGCTCATTGAGACACCCCCCTGGGGGACTCATGAAACTTCGGGCAGGAATTATCCTGGACAAGACCCTTTGGGATATTCTACTTTGCTTCCCCTACCTTTCTTAGGCCCTGGCGGCTTGGTGTCTGCAGACAGTGGTCCTAGATGGGATCCCACTCAGCAAGAACCCCAAGCGGCAGGTTCATGTGCGTGCCTTTTGTCCTGGCTCTGTGGAAGATCATGAATTTCCCTAGGGCCCACCTCACTCCCAGAATCTGGGGTTTATTTGGAGCTATGTTAGGGAGAACACAAGGTAAGCTGGTCTGACAGGAAATTGGAGAAAAGGGGACAAGCAAAGTCAACTTCCTATTTGTCCGGCAGAATACTGTCCCTAGCCCAGACATTTTCATCACTCCTGTCCTGGGTGGTGTCCTTAGTTTCCAGAAGCCCACTGGAAGCATGTAACACAGTCAGGGAGAAACAGATACAGGAGGCCGGGTGTCCTGTGTCAGCCTGGGCTTTCCCAGGCCATGCTTGCCCATGCTGTGAGGAGGGTCTAGCAGCCAGCTCAGCAATATGGCTTCAGGAACTGCAGCTACTTCTCTGATGCAGCTGCTTCACAGAAATAGCTTCCAGAAGCCAGGCTCTTTCACACAGGATGGGTGAATGGCTTCATGGAAAGGCCAGGGCTGGGCACTGCCACAGGCCTGAGAACTGGGCTTTCTGAGGGCTCTTCTCTGAACTACTAAGCTGGGACAGGGCTGGTCAGGACATGGCTACTGCCCTTGTCCATCGTGGGTGCTTCTCACACAGTCACAGAGGAGAGCGGTGCTCCCTCCGTGGGTCAGTCAGCCCATGGCCCTGCCACTTCTCCGGCTCTCTTCTTTCTCAACCCATTCACATTATTTCATGGCTTTCTTGCCACGCACCTCACTGGATGGAGGAGATTGATTCAGTGGTGCTTTGGCAAACAGCTCATGGCCCTCCGGCATTCCTGTGTAGCAAGGTCTCTGCAGAACTTTCCTGCTCCAGGCGTGATACAGGGACCAGCAGCATCAGCATCACCTGGGAGCTTGTCACAGACACAGACTCTTAGCCCTGCCCAGACCTACTGAACGAGAAGCTGCATTTGAATAAGAGACCCAGGTGGTTTACCTGCTGCACGGTAAACTCTGAGAAGTGTTGCAGTGAGGTTTTGGCAGCTGGTTGATGTTTTAGCAGACTCAGTCTCTCTGGAAGTCAGGTTTCTCACCTGTAAAAATGAGGATCTTTATACCAATCTCCCAGTAAGGTTGAAAGGATCAAATGGAGTAATGCCTATCCGGCTGTTTGCACAAAGCCTGGCATATGGTAAGCACTCACAGAGGGAAGATTATTATTCTAATTCTTTCCAGTAAGAATAGCGCCTTTTGTGGGGGAAGATTCTACTTGCCTTACTCTAAGCAGAAGTTTCTTTCTTCCTCCATGAGGCTACATTTGAGGTACTAGGTCAGGCTTCAAATCCAAATGTCTCTCAATAGGATCTTGCTGTCACTACCCATATATTCTAGGGCTTGAGCAATTGAAGTCTCCATCTCCATTCCCCCATCAATTAAACAGAGTTGTTGCTAACATCCACATCAGAGGGTGGTTGTGAGGAACTACAGACATATGCCTGGCACATAGTACCAGGTTAATGCGAATTGAATCGCATGGGGACAGCCATCACCACTTGCAGGGGCGGCAGTTTCCGGTTGCTGTTGTAGCACGTACAAATCTTAATCCAGTGACCCAGATAAGATAATGTGCATGTCTTTGCTTTCCTATCATTTAATTTGTATTCTCTGCCTCATTTCACAGGTGGCAGAAATCTAATCCCACCAATCCAGGTCTGATGTTCCTCTCTTGCTTTGGAGTGGTTTTGGGGGAAGAGACGCTTACAGAATAGCAAGGCAGATAGGGTAGGGCACCTGGCACCTGGTCCTCGATCCTGGTGTACCTGTGCTGGCGTCTGCGGGGATATCCCCATTCTGTCTGGTCACACTGGTCTACACTGGCACAGCAGCCACCTCTCTTGTTCCCAGTTTCAGGGTCTTTCAGACGTGCAGGCACTGAGGGCCATGCCCATGACGCTCTTGGGTTTACGGGGAATCCTCTGTGGCTGCGAGTGCACACGATAGCCTGGGCGGCTTGGGGCTGACTTAGATCTACCTGCCCCTTCACCATGGCTGTAGGAGACCCTGGGGTCCTGCTACCTCTCTAGGGTTTACCCAGAAAAGGGGCACAGCTGCCCTTATTCTCAAATCCCCCAAGCCTGCTGCCCCCTTTCTGGTCTAGATAACCGTCATCTACCTGGCACGGCAGCTTCCATCCATCTTCCAAATGTAGTTAGTGCCTTGAGTCTCTCACAGCCCCAAAGCCCAGGCTCTCGCCACTCCAGAGCCTAAGCCCTTGACCCTCAAATATCTGACCTTTGCTTTTCTCATCGTCTTGTCTCTTCTCAAAGGCAATGTTTGCCTCTGACTAAATGGAGAAGGATGAAAAAAAAAGGAAAACAGGATGAGGGTTGATAATTCAATCTACTTTTCCTTTACACTGTGTTGTTTGTGATACATACTCAGAAAAATTTGAAAGTACGAATAGGGGGTGGTTCTTACCAGGCTTGAGAATAATTTTGTTACTATGATCCTCCTTGTGGTTTGAGCCCTTCCCTCTTGGGGTCGTGGGGTTGTGGGGCTCTTTCCCTGAAGCCGGGACCATGCTTTCTGGAAGATCCTGCTCTGTTTGTAGTGTGAATGCTGCCTTCCACCCAGCCTGCCGCTGCTGCAGCCACCACTGCATGCAGAGGGGCCCCCTTGACCTGTTGTCTTTCTTGGTCCCACCTCATCAGCACCCCTATTGAGCACGCTCCAGTGTGCACCAGCCAGGCCACCACCCCGCTGCTGCCTGCTTCTGCCCAGCTGCCCGCTGCTGCCTCTCCCAGTGCAGCCTCGCCACCCTTGGCTGCAACCACTGCCCACGCTACCGCCACCTCTGCCATGGCCCTTGCTTCAAGCCATGCAGGAAGTCCAAGGTAACTGCCCTGCAGGTGCTGGCCCTGGCCGTGGGGAAGGGAGGCAAGAAAGGCCTCAGCCTGGGCCCATCTGTAGGCAGCTGTGCCTGGCCCTCAGAAAGGCCTAGCCAAGGTGGTTAGGAGCTCAAGGCCCCGAGGAAGCTAAGGCTAGCACCACTTGCTGCAGCAAGTGAAGGGGAGTGTACAGTCCAGTTGAGGACAGATTATGCTCTAGTGAGAGAGATAAAAGTCACACACACACACACACACACACACACACACACACACACACCCCCCTTAAATAACAAAGGGAGATTGTATGGAAAGTCCAGGTTCCTGGAAGTGGAATTAGGGAAAATGAAAGTTGTTGCCGTGGGCTGGGGAAGCTGAGGAAGGCTCTGTGAAGGAAGGAGCATTGACCTGTTCAGAGAAGGCAGGTCAGATATTTAGCAACTAACTTGCCCTTGTCCCTTAGCCTCTCTTCTCTTGATGGGGAAGCATGCTAACTCCAGAGGCAGCGGGTGCAGTGGGTTTTAAATCTCTGCTCCACCACTTACTGTCTATAATCTTCAGAAAGACTAAACTTCTCGGAACCTCAGTTTCCTGACCTGTGAAGATATTTACTGCAACATCTATTTTATAGGGTTGGGATAGAAAAAGTGTACATAAAACGGTTTCAGGTATTGCAATTTCCTGCTTTCCAACCTGCTCTCCTGGGTACCCAGCAAAGGTAGGGGTGGGGTGTGAGAGGGGTGTGGGTAGGTATGAGGAGGTGCTGGAGGCAGGCTGGCAGATCACTCTGGAACAGCCAGGCAGTGTAACAGGACAGGCTGACCCAGCTCTTTCTGGGTTGCATGGAGCTGTCAAATTGGTGTTAAGGTCAGAGCCAGATTTCTCAGTCTCCCACACTCCTCTTCCAGGGTTTGGCTAGAAAGGATGTGCCTCAGGATGCATAGGTCCCTTGTGCAGCCTCAGGAGGAAGAAGGGTGAACAGAGTAGCCCACAGGCTTGTGGGCTCCAGCCCTTCCCCTGGGGCTGTACAGTGATCCAGGTGGTACAGTGCTCAGCCTTTCCCCAGACCAACTCAAGCCTCTAGGCTGAGCCCACTCCAGCCTACAGGGCTTGTTCTATTCCAGCTTCCAGGAACACTTAACAAGTGCTTCCCCTCGGCATACCAGAATTGCTTCAGGTAAAGGCACAAAGAAGAAACTTAGAGGAGGGTAAGAAATGTCCCCGTTGCTGAGTGGGAAGATGCCTCCCCAGTTTGGATTGGGAAGCTCTAGGTTCTGGGGCTCTGCTCAAGGGCAGGATTCAGCAGCACACTCCAGGCCTCTGTCTCTTGGGACCCTCAGGACTCCCTCAATAGGGCAGATCTTCCTTCACTTTGTCTTGCAAAGAGAGCCTGGGCGGAGGTTGCAGAGGGACCTGGAGTGCTCCTAGCTTCAGGCTGGAGCAGAAGGCATCAGGTGGACCACACTCTGGGCCCAGCTACATTCCCTTCCTCTACAAGGGCTGGAATGGATGGAGAGGGAGCAAGTGGGAGGCAAAGGGCCAGCCCTTCACTGGAGCATGGCCTCAAATTCTTGCTGGATATCTTCAACCTCGGCTTCCCCCCACAACCGCAATCCCTTACACAGGACCCATGGCTCCTGGGATGCTGGGAAAGAATCCTCCACTGGTGAGGATATCTGATTAAGACCCACTGACTTGGCCTTCTCCCACTGCAGTGGAAACTGGGTACCCTGTGGACACTGCATTTTCCTCTTCCATTGAGACCCCTACTGGTCTTAACAGGTTGGTCAAAGAAGGGCAGGCAGGCCCCGGGAGGGGAGACAGTGGCCTAACTCAACCAGAAACATGGCAATGTGGCAGGGCAAGTCTGCACACCCGCCAGGTCTAGGACTACGGCTGTCTGAAGCTCCTTCCACCTCCACCTGTGTGGGGCAGCACCAATCAGGAGCTTGACAGTGGATTCTTAGCTCAGGACCACTGCCTTCCAGAGTCCTAGAAAGGCAGGCTCTCCCTTATCCTATGACTCTGCCCAACCTGATGCACAGGCCCTGAGCCTGAGCCAAATAGGCAGAAGGAAGGCAGGAAGCCATTGGCTGGTGACAGGCAGTACATTTTCAACAACTCACTTCTCTAGCAACCCATTTCTCCTGGATGTGGTCACATGGTCCCTGTTGGGATTTGGAAGATGTAGGGAGAGAAGAGGGATGTGTTCTGGAAAGTGTTCGTTAGTTTTAAATGGAAAAAGAAAAATGGGGGCAGGATTCACAGACAAATGAAATTGGAAAACACTGGATCAGACAAAGTAAAACAAGCTGCTTAACTCCAGGAGCTCTTGTAGTCTTCAGCTCTCCAAGAAGAGGCCAAATACAGCATTTCCTGAGGGCAATGAACTGGGACACTCCCCCCACCCCCCCAAACTCTTTGGTTCTGTGATCCCAGGGTCACAAGTAGGAAAAGGCTGCTCTAAGCCTCTTGGCGGCTAACACAGTGGGAAGAGGGCAAGGATTGTACATGGAAGACAAGCGTGTCTGGAGGTGAGGGGGTCTCCTGGCTTCCCAAGAGCTCTCCCAGGAGCCCTCTTGCCCAGAAAACTGAGACTTTACTGTTCCCCCAGTAACAACAGAAAGGGGGAGGGGGAGGAGGCCAGGCAGTCTAAGGCTGTGAAGTGCCCCAAGGTCAGAAGGTCGAGGGGGTGGGGCAGCTCTGACTACCCCCATCTCTCTCCTCTCTCCTGTCTCTGTTCCCTCTAGCCCCAGACCTACCCTTGCAGTCTCTTCCCATGGGGGTGAAGGATTTTCTCTGCACCCTCCTGTCCAGCTGGTGGCTTTCCTCCCTCTCTCTAAGGTGGTGACACCAGCAATAGGCTATATCTCTCTAGGTGTCTCTGCTGCTTTAACCAAACTCACCAAGACTCAACACCCAAGGAGCAACTTCCTCTCCTCTAAGACCTCATGGTCTTTCCTCACAGCCTCTGGCAGCTGTCCCAGATCATCTCCGTCAGGCGTCCTCTCCACAGAGGCTCCTGAAGATTGGAGAGCCAACCTGCCATGGCTGCTAGCACCAGGGCCTGGGTGGAGCTGTCCTGGCTGCTAACTCTTCCCCCCTTGGTTCCAGGCCACAGGCCTCTGCTCACAGTACCACCGAGGCAACCTCTCCAGCACCTGCTGCACATACATACACCGAAGCCCCAGCTGGCCCTGCACCCAAGCCTCGGGTTGTCACCACTGCCAGCATTCGGCCTTCTGTCTACCAGCCAGGTGAGAGGAGAGTGGGAGTGGAGATGGTCACACTGGGCATGGGTTCCAAGGGCCAGTTCCAAGGCCACATCCCCAGAAGGATGGTGGTCAGGGAGGCCCTGCTAATGTGCTTCAGACCTCCTTCCCCCATTTGCGGGCCAGAATCCTATAGAGCCTCCCTTGGGCTCCGGGGAGATGGATGGGCAGTGCCAGGCAGGAATGGAGCCTCCCAGCTCTTAGGAAGAGGATGTTCCTGGCTGGGGGTTTTCAGGCTTAAGCTGAGGGAAGAGGATTTAGAGGGAGGAGCTTGTTCCTCCAGGAGTCTGGGTCAGGTTCAAACCAGAGGACAGGCAGCTATACAAAAAAATGACATGGGCTTTGGACAGCCTTACTATGCCATGGTGTGACCCTGGGCAAGCTGCTCAGCCTGGCTGGTCTTTGGTTTCCTCATCTGAGGCAGGATAACTGGAGCCATGGAAAGCATAGGTAAGGCAGCAGAGTGGCCAGCGCAGGGTCTGACAGTGGCTCAGCTCATTGGCACTCTGTTCCATTACTCTGGTTCCCATTCTCTTCACTGCCTGGGACCCCCTTGCAGGGATGAGGGCTCAGCCCCATGATACCCTATTTCCCAGACAAAGTTGGGCCTGCTCCCCATAGCCCCAGGGCAATTGTCAGGCTGTCTTGCACTGCCTCCCTTCCCCTACCTATTCCTGCTCAATGAACCTAAGGGCTCCTTAGCAGATATTTTCCTAGGCTGGGGGAAGGTTCCATGTGCCAGGTCTATAGGATGTGGCCATAGGAGGGCTCCTGGCACCCAGGCCCTAACTGCTGATACCACCACTTATCCCCTGAGTCCCCCTGGACTCTGACTCTGAATTCCAGGAGGGCAGGGCTATAGCTACCAAGCAAAGGGAGTGAATAGGAATAAATGAATGAATGAATGCTGGTAAGAATCGATTACAAGTGTCCTTCCACTTGCAATAGAGTGCAGAGCGGGGAGAGAGGAGGCAGTAAGCTGCATGTTCTGGTGGCTGACCACAGGGATACTGGGTCACAAGGGTTCTCAGAGTGATGATACCCTAGTGCCTATTCTATGGATGGGTCACATAGGAAATTAAGTGGGTACATGCTCTTCATTTAAAGCATTACACTTTCAACATATTTATTTTTATGGCCATCTTGAATTTATGGAAAACAGTAACAATTTCCACTTGTAGTAGTGATATAAACTGTTCTTTCCTCCCTAAATTATTGTATACATATCATTTTTACATATGGCAAAACCCATGAAGTAAGGAAGTTAATGTCTTGCCTGGGAAAGAATGAGGTAGCTAATTCTAAGGGGGCAGGGAGGAGGCTTCGCCGTGTGGGGAAGGAGAGGGAGAGTTGGCCAAGCAGCCGTGGGGTAAATAAAGGAAGAGCAAAGTCTGGACTCAGGAGCATGTCTTGTTAGGGAACACAAAAGATCCCACTGTGGCTGGAGAGCAGGGAAGACAAGACAGGAGCTGAGTCAAGAAGGACCTTGCTTCAGGAGCTAGACTTGTATGGGGCACAGGCACAGGATCCCCACCAGACCTATGTTCACAGAACTCACTGAGACAGCAACCTTGAGTGTGGGCTGTAGAAGGGGTCTTATCATCAGACAGACTCTGCTCTGCTATCTAGGGCAAAATGCTTCATCTCCTGGCTGGTTTTGCTCGTTTGAAAAATGGGCGTGATACTGTACACACCTCGTGTTCTGGGAATGAAATGAAGCACCAAGCGCAGAGCTGGGTACGCAGGAGGTGCCGTTCTCTGTGCCTTCAGAGACAGGGACACAACGTTCTGCAGCGGCTAGCCCGCAGAGAGGGGGGACACCGGAGGGAGGGGGGGAAGGAGCTCGAAGGAACTGCGGTGGGTGGAGGTGAGGCCTGGGATGGCATCTGTGTGGAAGGCACGTGTGTCCCGGCCTGGTTTCCTGGCCGGGTAGGGCTCGCGTCCCAGGCGGGTCTTTCTGGGCACCTTCAGGAGTAGGCCCGGGCTTGGGCGCCGGCTGTGGCGCCGAGTCTCCTCCGCAAGCCCGCCAGGGGGCGGCAAGGCTCCGGGGCCCAGTACTGCCTGGCCCGCGCGGCGCCTCTTCCCTCCTCCTTACGGGCAGTGGCCCAAGACGGCAAGACGTGCAGGGGCCCGGGGCCTCCGTGGCGTTCCCAGGCCGGCAGACGTTAACTCATTCCTGCCGGGAGGAAAGGAAGGAGGCGACCTGCCTCCACCCCCCCTCGTGGAGATCCCGCTGCCGGGGGCGGCCCGGGGGCGGCTGGCAGGCAGCCCAGTGAGAAGCAGGGAACTGGGGCCCGAGCCTCCTCCCTTTCTCTGCCAACCCCGGGGCGCGAGCGTCCCACCTCTGCCCGGGCCGAAGCTCCCCGCGGGGGCTCCTCCAGGACGAGGGTGGTGTTCACAGCCCAGATGTTATCGCTGGCGCCGAGGCTGGGCGGCCACTCCCCGGAGCACCTGGGGCCTGGGAGGGGGCCGGGCGGCCGCGCGGAGGCCCCGGCCAGGGGAGGCCAGGTCGGCCGTGGGCCCGGCAGTGGCCAGGCGCTCCCGGGAAGCGGGGCCCGACCTGCAATGAGTCAGAAATCACCTTGTTTAATTACACATTCCTGAACCTGCGAGTGCGATAGGGGCCTTTTGAACTTGCCAATTAGAGATGAAATATCACCTTTTAATTTGGACGGGCTGAATTCCGTCACGCAGAAATAGCAACAGCCCGGGGCTCAGAGATGGGATATCGGGTCTTTCCTGGCATGTCGGGGTGGTGCGGCCAGCCGGACAGCAGGGCGCAGAGGGAAGGGGCCGGGAAGCAACTGCTCCCTGAGTCCCCACCCTCCAGGAATGAGGGGACATGATGGGGGAGGGGAGCCTCCGGGCCATGCCTGGGGAAGGGAAGGTCCCCAACTCTGGATGAGTGAGTCGGGCTCAAGGAAGCTGCCAAACTCAGGTCCAGATTTTGGCCTGCCTTTGACTGCTGAGACCTTCGTGTTGTGGGAGCTTAGAAAACGGGGTTGGATTAAGGAGTCTGGGAGACGGGGAGGGAAGAGATGTGGGCAGGAGCCTGATTTGGAAGGGGCTTGTTTTGCTGCCTCGGGAGTGGTTAAAGGGGGCTGGGGTTGGGGGGGCGGTGTGGAAGTGGAGGGGGTGGCGCGAATCTAGTTTTAGTTCTACTGCCTGAGCTTCACTTTAGCCAGGTAGTTGACTAGGTCAGTGACTTTGAGGTACTCACTGAAGTTCTCCCAGCCTCAGTTCCGGATCTGTAAAGTGGACTTGAAAATATTATCTGCCTCATTGGATTACAGTGAGTGTTATATGAAATAATGCATATAAAGGGCCTGGCATGTGGAAGCAGTACTTGGTAGCTATTGTCAAATAAAAATTCATTTTCTAGTGGCCTCTTTTTAAAGAAAAGTAAAGGGGCCTGGCTGGTGTAGCTCAGTGGATTGAGCGCAGGCTGGGAACCACAGGGTCCTGGTTTGATTCCCAGTCAGGGCACATGCCTGGGTTGCAGGCCAGGTGCCATGTGAGAGGCAACCATACATTGCTGTTTCTTTCCCTCTCTTCCCCTCTCTCTAAAAAAATAATAAATAAATAAAATCTTTAAAAAAATAAAGGGAAGCAGGTGGAAATAATTTTATCTTTTAATTATGTTTTATTGATTATGCTATCACAGTTGTCCCAATTTTCCCCCATTGCTCCCCCTCTTCCCAGCACCCAGCACTCCCTCAGGCAATCTCCACACCATTGTTCATGTCCATGGGTCATGGGTTTCCTATACTGTGCTTTACAACCCCGTGGCTATTCTATAACTACCTATTTGTACTTCTTAATCACCTCACCTCTTCACCCATTTCCCCACATGCTTCTCCCATCTGGCAACCCTCAAAATGCTCTCCAGTATCCATGATTTTGTCTCTGTCCTTCTTGTTTGCTTAGTTTGTTTTTTAGATTCAGTTGTTGGTAAATTTGTATTTATTGCTATTTCTTTGTTCATAGTTTTGATCTTCTTTTTCTTAAATAAGTCCCTTTAACATTTCATATAATAATGTTTTGGTGATGATGAACTTCTTTAGTTGTTTCTTGTCTGGGAAGCCCTTTTATGCCCTTCGAATCTAAATGATAACTTTGCTAGGTAGAGCAATCTTGGCTGTAGGTCCCTGCTTTTCATGACTTTGAATGCTTCTTGCCAATCCCTTCCATCCTGAAAAGTTTCTTTTGAGAAATCAGCTGACGGTGTTATAGGAACTCCCCTGTAGGTAAATAACTTCTTTTCCCTTGCTGCTTTTAAGATTCTCTCTTTATCTTCAACCTTTGGCATTTTAATTACGATGTGTCTTGGAGTGCGCCTCTTTGCATCCGTTTTGTTTGGAACTCTCTGTGCTTCCTGGACTTGCATGTCTATTTTCTTCACCAAATTAAGGAAGTCTCTTTTCATTATTTTTTCAAATAGATTTCCAATTTCTTGCTCTTTCTCTTCCCTTTCTGGTACCCCATGATGTGAATATTGGAACACTTGAAGTTGTCCCATAGTCTGCTTACACTATCCTCATTTGTTGGTTTTTTGTTTTTGTTTTTGTTTTTTTTTTAATTCTTTTTTCTTCTTCTTGTTCTGCTTGGTGGTTTTTTGCTTCCTTATGTTCCAAATCATTGATTTGATTCTCAGCTTCATTCACTCTACTGTTGTTTTCCTGTAAATTGTTCTTTATTTCAAGTTGTGTATCCTTCATTTCTGACCGGATATTTTTATGCTATTGAGGTCCTCACTAAGTTACTTGAGCATCCTTATAACCTTTGCTTTGAACTTTGCATCTGATAGATTGCTTATCTCTATTTTGTTGAGTTCTTTTTCTGGAGTTTCAATCTGTTCTTTCATTTGGGCCATGTTTCTTTGTCTCCTTATTTTGGCAGCCTCTCTATGTTTGTTTCTATGTATTAGTTAGAGCTGCTATGACTCTCTGTCTTGGTAGCGTAGTCTAATGTGGGAGCTGTCCTGTAGGGTCCTGTGGCACAGCCTCCCCCAAGCTGGGTACTCAAGGTGTGCCCTTTGTGTGGTCTGAGTACACCCTCCTTTTGTAGTTAAGCCTTGATTTCTCTTAGCAGGCTAATGGGAGGGATTTATCCATGCCAGTCAGCTGCAAGGACTGTCTATGACCACTGACCACCAACCACTGCCCTTCGTGGAGGATCAGCTGTGCAGAGGCAGGGTGGTGGTGCTCCGACGTGGTCTGTAGCTCTCCACTGGGTGTGCAGGCTCTGGGGTTTTCCTGGTGGTGCAGACCAAGGTCAGCCCCTCACCTGTGTTCTGCCCTGGGCCACCCTGCATGAGCTATACAGCAAACAGATGGCTGCTACTTCTTCTGGGCTTGGAGGTTCCCAGGAGAAGCCAAACTGTGCAGCTAGGCTGATTGCTGCTAGTGTGGGGCCTGGGGCCACTTAGGAAGAGGTATGGGGGCTGGGGTTCACTGAGCCTGGTTGTTGCTTATTTGAGAAGATTTAAGAAGTTGTGAATCATGAGCCAACACCAACCATTGTTATAGAAAAGTCACTGTGCACAGCTTGGGTGGTTCTGTAAGTTGGGTGGGACAGAGCCTCAGGGGATCTCCAGGACAGGGCAAACAGTGTTAGCTAGGTTGATGGAGTCTCAGATATGGCACCCACCTGCCACCCACCTGCTGACTCTATATCTCTGTGGGGGGAGGGTTCAGAAAAGAGACAATGGCCTCTGCCTGCTTTTCTGCCTGGGAGAAAGCTGTCCCCCAGCTCTTGCCTTAATGCCAGACACTTCATTTCCTCCCTGTCTACCACCAGTACCCTGGTGTTGGCGCTCAGAGGGAGTGTGTCAGAGTAAGTCTGTGTGTGGGTTCTTTAAGAAGAACTGCTTGAGACTCCAGAAGTTTCTTCCACTGACTCAATCCCTACTGATTTTTGCAACCAGAAGTTATGGGGACTTATCTTCCTGGCACTGGAACCTGGGGCTGGAGGGCCTGGTGTGGGGCTGAGACTCCTCATTCCTGAGATATCCCTCCTGAATTTTTATCCACTACACATGCATGTGGGACTAGCCCGTTCTGCATCCCTGCCCCTCCTACCAGTGTGGATGGATGTGGTTTCTTTAATTCTGTAGTTGTCAGACTTCCATTCAATTTGATTTCTGATGGTTCTGAGTAACGGTTGTTCTATAGTTCAGTTGTAATTTTGATATGGTTGTGTGAGGAGGTGAGCTATGTTTACCTATGCCACCATTTTGACCAGAAGTTCTCTCTATTTTATTTAACTCAGTATATTCACAATATCATTTCAATATATAGGCAATATAAAATAATTATTGATGAGATCTTTTACATTCTTTTCTTATACTAACTCTTCATCTGGTGCTTATTTTACTCTGATGGCACTTCTCAATTCAGATGAGCCACATTTCAGGCTCTCAACAGTCCCCTGAGACAGCACAAGATTAGAGCTTCTGTTTTAATATCTTATAGCAGAGATTCCCCCACTTTACAAAAAAGGAAACAAAATCTTGCGTAGAACCCCATTATACATAACAGAGGAGTAAGTCTGCTCTGAAGTTCTGCTAGATCATCTTTCTCCACATCCACTCCCTTGAGGCGTTCTCCCTGCCCCCTTTTTCCCCGCACGTTGAGACTCTCTGCTCTGGGCACTTGAGAGCTATGCAGGGTTGTTATGGAGAGCGACAACACCTTGAGTTTGGACTTTACAAATTTACAAAGTGCATGCAGTATGTCACTCTGGTAGGTGCCCAGCAGTCCCTGTGAGGCAGGCAGGGGGTGTCATGCATTCCACAACTGGTGAGTAGACTCAGTCTCAGGTTATCTGACTTCAGGGTGTCGTATCTCCGACTCCAACCCCCCCACATCCCACAGTCTGCCTGGGCTGGGCTCCCTCAGGTGACCACCAGGCTATGAGATGAGCTAACAGTTCATCCTGATGAGACCCAGCAGTCACTAATCCCCATCATCCTCAGTAACATTAAGTGACGCACAAACTGCGCCAGCTACTTAATCTTCATAATAACACTGTAAGGTACTAAGAATTATTATTGCCATTTTTAGACATGGAAATTCAGACCCAGAAATGTTAAGGAACTTGTCCAAGGACACAGCCAGGATGTAATAGAGCTGTGCTGCATGCCAGAGGATGGGACCTCCTCTGTGTTGACAGTTACTCCTTGATCACATGGTACAGCAAGATTTTATGGAAATTGGACTTGTGTTCTTTACAGAGGCAGCTTGGGGTGATAGAATGGTTTTGGAGATTCACTTTACCATTTACTGGCTCTATCTGAGCCTCAGTGACTTCAACTGTAAACAGGACTAACAAAAATAGTCTGTTCTATGCTTAGTCTACTTCCTCAGTAAGTGGGAACAAGATTCCTTGGGGATGAAGCCAGCATTGCTCCCAGGTGGCTCTAGGGCAGGCTTGTGGAGGATTTTACCCCCTCAGCTTTCCATAACACAGATCTGGTCCTTCCCCACCCCCAATGCAGGGGTTTCCATGGTACTCAGCTCTGAAGAACCAGTCATCTGGGAGTAGAAGTTACAGAATTGGAACAGTGGACCACAAGCCACTCCAGGTGGTCCAGGGGAAACAGGTGGGAGAGACCAGAGGCCAGGCTAGGGCCTTTATCCTTGAGAAAGGCCTTACTTTGTAGGCTGGACTCTGGTGGGGGCTGCCTCAGTACTCCTCAGCATTGGCCATCCGCCCAGGCCGGGCTCAGGAATAGGGAGGAGGCTGCCCTGACATGCTCCCCAGGGTGGAAGAATGAAGCCTCTTTTCATAAGAGCAAACTGAGTTGAGGTGACATCTGGAACCTTCCTCAATGGAAGAGGAGGCTGGTTGGCTGGACAGTGTGTGCAGGATGCAGCTGGTTCCACAGTGGGGGCAACAGAGCACTAAGACACCTAAGTTTTTGAGGGTCCAGGCTTCAGAGAGAGGGCTTTGGGTGAGCAGTTGCGATGCTCCTTTGTGCTCTCTTCCCAAAAAGGTTTTTAGCTCTCAATGACCTGGAGGAGGGCGTCCCAGAAGTGGGGCAGTGCATTGTACTCTTACACTCTGACTTCCTTGGTAGCCTCTATGGTCACTTGGACTCATTCTCACTTTCTACCAAAGTGATGTGGGAGAGCACAGTTGCCCCAAAGGCAGCTAGACCTAAGCTGTGTCACCTTAGCATCTCTGTCCCAGGCACCCTCTGCGTGAGTCCTTCAAGACCCCCACCCTAATCAAACCAAGATGGAATTTCCCCCCAATACAAATCAAGCTAAGGTGTTTTTCAGGAAAATATTTGTAGCTAATCCTGAAACTCAAACCTGAAAACCCTCTGCCCTGTCATCTACTTTGTCCCAAAGGCTGGACTAGATCCAAGTTCAGCAAATGCATACAACTGAGGCATTTCAGATGTCAAATAACAGGTCAGTGTGTACCTGAAGCATCTTCCAGTCAAGGCCAAGCTGACCTACTCCCATCCACTTCTGGGCCCAGAGGACCCAGAGAGGAGCCTGGCCCGGCACCCTACCTCCACCCCTTGCTTTCTGCAGGCCTCTGGCAGCCCAGGCCTTGCAAGTCCCACCCCTGCAGCTGCAGATATTTATAGCTCTATCCCAGCCTCATCCAGGCTCTGAGCTTCTGGGGACTCTGCTCCTAGGGCTCTTATTTCCCTTGGCTCCAGTTGCAAATCAAATCCAGGGCATCAAGAAGCTCAGGACTACGTCTCTTAGGGTAAAAATTGGAACTATCCTGCTCTAATATTAAAGTTGCCTTTGGCTGGGGGTGGGGTTGTGGGAACTTGGGGGGAGTGAATTCCTGACACACTTTCTTTGCATCTTTTTGGTTTGCAGTGCCTGCATCTACCTACAGCCCATCTCCGGGGGCCAATTATAGTCCAACTCCCTACACCCCCTCCCCTGCCCCTGCCTATACCCCCTCCCCTGTCCCCACCTACTCCCCCTCCCCTGCCCCCACCTACTCCCCTTCTCCAGCACCAGCCTATACCCCATCACCTGCCCCAAGCTATAACCCTGCCTCATCAGTGGCCTATAGTGGGGGCCCTACTGAATCTGCCAGCCGCCCCCCTTGGATGACAGATGACAGCTTTTCTCAGAAGTTTGCCCCTGGCAAGAGCACCACCTCCCTCAGCAAGCAGACTCTGCCTGGAGGGACCCCTGCCTACACCCCAGGTTCCCCAGTGTCCCCCCTTGCTAGGGGCACCTTCCAGAGGGCCGAGCGTTTCCCAGCCAGCAGCCGGACTCCGCTTTGTGGCCACTGCAACAATGTCATCCGGTATGGTCCAGCTGTGGCCCTGTGCTGGGGTGCTGGAAGGGTGGGGGTACAGGTTGCTTACTCACTGTCTGAGCCCTGTGGTGGGGCTGGGGCGTGGGAGGGCAGGTATAGGGAGAAGGCTGCGTGCAGGGTAGCCTCAGGTCTCTTTGGGCCAACATCTGTCTGACTCTCTCTGAGCTTTGGCTTCCATTCCAGTGTGACACCCACTTCCCTTGGGAGTTGGGAGGATTCCATGAGGTAAATGGGTGAGGCTCCCAGTGTGGTGTCTGGTGCCAGGAACTTTCCCCTGGGCTAAGGCCTGGTTCTGGGAATGGCAGGTCTTATTGTCAGTAGGTTTATTGAGAATGTCGCAAGCTGGCTGACAATGCTGGTTTTGACCTAGCTTTCCTTTAGGGTTGCTTCTGGGTCTTTCCACAGACAGGACTTGGGTGGGCATCTGCCACTATAATGAAAACAAGTCGTTTCAAGCGTAGAAGCCGGGATGATGAGTGGTGCTTTTTGGAATATAGTATTTCCCAGTATTTGTGATTATGGGAGTGGCAAGCTTACATATATATGAAAAATATACTTTTATTTAAAAATAAAGTAACATCTCAGAGAGGAATTAGAAAATTTGGAAGGGAAAATTAAAATATAAAACATTTCATCAGTCACACTCTGCTGACCACGAATGTGGAGCTAGATGCCCAGGTTTGTGTTCTGGGTCTACCATACTAGTTCTACGACCTTGAACAAATTACTTAACCTCTCTGTGCTTCTGTTTCCTTATCTGAAAATGGGTATCATAATTGTAACTGCTTCACAGGATTGCTGTAAGAACTCGGTTAATAAATGCAGATTTGTCCCTGACCAGTGCCTCATGCCGAGTAAGCACATGGCAAACGCCAGCGCTCAGCCCCACGATCGGTGCTCTTCCCGCTGTAACCGTCAGTAGTCAATTGACTAGCTATTCCATACTGTGTTTAGCCTCATCCCCTACGGTACATGCTTGAGTTGCTTCCCAGTTCTCTATTGTAAGTAATGTGGCAATGAACATCTTTCAGCAAGGAGCTTTATCTGAATTTTACATTATATCATTAGAACAATCACAAAAGTCAGGGTTATTAGGTCAAAGTATGGGCATTCTTGGGGATCTCAAGGTTTTGAGGCTGCCTTAGTAGGTGCTGTTCTCTGCTTCCCAGGGGCCCCTTTCTGGTAGCTATGGGGCGCTCCTGGCACCCAGAAGAGTTCAACTGTGCCTACTGCAAGTCCTCCCTGGCAGATGTGTGCTTTGTGGAGGAGCAGAGCAACGTTTACTGCGAGCGGTGTTATGAGCAGTTCTTTGCCCCAACTTGTGCCAAGTGCAACACCAAAATCATGGGGGTAAGTGGGCAGGCAGCATCCTTCTTCTCTGACCCTTGTCTTTTCTCCAAGCGATCTTTTCCCCTCCCCCAAGAAAGCTGAGAAGTTGCTGCTAACAGAGAGGGTCACTCTATTTCTATTCTGGAAGGAAGTTGGTTTGCCACCAATGAACTTGGGAGCAAATGAACTTGAAGTGAGAGATGATTACATGCCTGGGCTACACAGCTTGAAGTGGAGGTAGAGCTTCTGCAAAGCGAGTTATGGCTTCATAGCCTGACCTTACCATGCACCTGCATGTAGCCTTGATCCTGGATACCCCTTTGGTAAAATGGCAGTAACAATCAGTGCCTTCCTTCCAAGTTTGATGGGAGTGTTAAGCATCACAGTTACCGAAGCACACTCAGAAACTGGCACCCAGCCAGTGCTGAATGAGTAGGAACCCCTCCTTTGAGAGTCTTTCCTGGGAGCATCCAAGGCCTATTATCTGGGCTCTCCTGCCCTGCTCCCAGGTGGGATGCTCTGGCATTGGCTGGGGTCTGGTGGGGAAGGCAAGCCCAACTTCCCTGCCCCTGGACCTTTCTCTCCTGAACCAAGGCTCTTTTCCTCAGGAAGTGATGCATGCCCTGAAACAGACGTGGCATACCACTTGCTTCATCTGTGCAGCCTGCAAGAAGCCCTTTGGGAACAGCCTCTTCCACATGGAAGATGGGGAGCCCTACTGTGAGAAAGGTAGGGTTGCTGAGCTGGTGGGAGGCTTCCCACACCCCATCCCCTCACTTTCTGCCTAGGTCCATTCACATGAAACCATCAGGAGGCTCCAAGTGGCAGAATCATGCCAATATTACACAGAGGAAGTTCATCAAACTATCTCCCCTGCCCGCTGGGTTGCAGCTTTTCCAGGGGCAGGGTGGGGGTGGGTGGTTGGAAGGGTTGGGGAGGTGAGGGAGGAGCTTATTTTTTTTATATATTCAGTCTCTGTTCCCTTCCTTGCACCAAATATGTGGAACCCAAACTGGCATCTTGTAGCAGGTAGAAACCTTTCAGATGATTTTGACTTGGAGACCAGAAAGTCCAATCTGAAAAGACTTTGGTTCTGGACTTTATTCTGGGTTCTCTTCCAGGCTCCACATCAAGGCTGACTTTGTGACCTTGAGTGAGTTAATGAACTCTGAGTCTCACTTTCCCATCTGTAAAATGGGGGTACTAAACCCCTGCCTCACAGAGTTGTAGTGAGGATTAAGGCAGAGAAAGTGTATAAAGCACCAAATACTTGAAGTCCCTCTCCCTGCTCCTATAGTGTTCCTTCGGGGTCCTGTAGTCTCCTCGTCTGAATTCAGAGTTTCTCTGCCTCCCAAAATGCTATATGTTATCTTAAAACTTGGAGGAAATTATCATAAATTCTGAAGACAAACCACTCTATTAAAGAGTAGGGTGCCCAGGCTGACTAGCCCTTCACTCGCTCACTCACTCACTCATTTATTCACGGTCTGCTTCTTTTAGAAAAGGACTTGAGGCGGGTTCCAACAAGAGGGAACGTAGACATAAAGGTTGAGACAATAGAAATAGAAAATCAGTACTAAGTAGAAGAGGGAAGAGCAAGCATGCTGATTATAAAGACAAACAGAGTTGCAGTGACTGAGTAGCACATTTGAAGGCAAAAAGAAAAACACAGTAAGTTAGTTTACTTTAAAAACAGAAAGGAAAAAACGTTTCAGTTCCTCAAGGGGAAAAGCAAAACAGAACAAAAAATTTCTCCCCGACAATAAATTATAAAAGCAATTTCTAGGATTCTTGGATTCTCTTGTATGCTGGTAAAGTCTCTTTTCAGCTCTGAAATTAATTGAATGACTTAGTCACATGATAACTCTGTGCCTCAGTTTCCATATCTGTAAAAGAGAGAGGATAACACCTGTCTTTTCTAATGAGCATGTGGTGATTATTGGTAATTAAGGAAAGTGCTATTTTTCCAATGTGAATTGCTATTATTAGTCAACTAAGTGTTTAACTTAAATAATTTCAGATAAGCTATAATTTGTGTCTCAGGTTTGCAAAAGAATGATAGATTTCAACCATCACCACTGCCCTTCCCCATAGTAAGCTCCCCTCCCCGCCAAGACTGATGAATATATAGGTTGCTTTCACTTCTTGACTATTGTGAACAGAGCTGCTATGAACATGGGTGTGCAAATAGCTCCTCGAGATCCTGTTTTCAATTCTTTGGGGCATATGCCCAGAGGTAGGACTGCTGGGTCATATGGCAGTTGTATTTTTTACTTTTTGAGGAACCTCCATCCTGTTTTCCCATTTTACATCCTACTAACAGAGCACAGAGTTCTAATTTCTCTACATTTTTTGCCCACGCTTGTTATTTTCTGATTTTTTTTCCTTTTGGCTAGCAATCATCCTAACGAGTGTGAGATGGTACCTCATATTATGGTACTTTGTCATCATTTTTATTAGCAGCTTGGAAGAAGGCACAGAATGATAGGACCAGGCTCAAAAATATTTCAGTTGGCTGCAATGATGAGCTGACACTTTTATATACTATATCCTGCATATAAGTAAGACAGTTGGGAGGGTCAGACCCTTCCAGATTGGCCTGAAGTGGAGCAGTGCTCTGGCCCTGCAGGGCATCACAATCACTTGGGGGAACTTTAAAGTGGTAGAGAACATAAACTCCAAAACCTCCGTAAGTGAAATTTTATGAGGGTCCCCTCTCTCACCCAGGTGAAGCCTATGTTCCCAAGTTAGGCTTGGGAATCCAAGTGTGGTCCCAGGACCAGCAGCTTTAACATCACCAGGGAACCAGTTAGAAAGCACATCTTCCAGCATCACCCCAGATCTGTTGAATCAGAAACTCTCAGAGGTGGGGCCCGGCAATCTGTGTTTTTATGGACCCTCCAGATGATTCTGGCATTTGAGAACCACTGCTCTGGTAAAGCACTAAGCCCTTTTTCAACAGAGAGCATCTGTGCTTTCATGGATGGAAATGCTTTTACAAGAGCAATAAAATCTTGTAAATACAGGGTATGACTTCAACTTAGGGCAGAAGAGAGTCAAAGAAAATTATAAAGACTTAATAGGAGAAATAAAGAAAATAATAAATGAGGAAATAGATTATGCTGCTGGTGGGAAAGGCCCAGTTGTAAATTTGATTCAATACAGATTACATTCTTTTGTAGAACCAATGAGGAAAAATATCAGCCTTTCTTTTTTTTTAAATAATTTTTTTAAAGATTTTTATTTATTTTTAGAGAGAGGAGAAGGAAGGGAGAAAGAGCAATGTATGGTTGCCTCTCACATGACCCTCACTGGGGACCTGGCCCGCAACCCAGGCATGCGCCCCAACTGGGAATTGAACCGGGACTGCCTGGTTCCCAGCCCGCGCTCAATCCACTGAGCTACACCAGCCAGGCAATATTAGCCTTTCTTTTAACGTATCAGGGTCAGATATGTGCTATCAAATTTTAAAGCAAAGTGGCAATTCTCCAGGTCATATGGAATCAAGTTTAAAACAGAAAAATCCATCAGCAGAAAAGACTGGGCATTCCAGAAATAAAATCAAGCCACTGTAAGAGCTTAACCTGTGAGAAACCATAGGATTCACAATGGGAGAAAAAAATTACTTTTTAATAAGGATTTTTGAGCCATTTCTTTATCAATTCATCACTTACGTATCAAATGTGTGCCAGTTTCTGTGCAAGAAGCTGGATGTATAGGAGGGGGTCTCTACCCACCAAAACCTCAAGTGGACCCATCATCATGTGATGTACCAGCACCTAAGTGGACAGTTAAGAGATAAAGAATGAATGAAGAGGAAGGGAAGCCCATGAGAAGCACTCTGGAAGACTATCTAATATCTCTTGGTGGAGTGGGAGTGACAACTTCCCAGAGGGAGGGCCTGGCCCAAAGGATTCTGGAGGTTCAGGCAGACTGAGTGAGGAGGGTTTTCCAGGCCCAGGTTGTGGTCCACACAGAGGCATGGAGGTGGAGGAGAGAGCCCAGGGCATCTGAAGACCAACTGGGAGTAAGGAGAGGGAAGTCAGGAGTGAGGTGCTGGGCTTGCCCTCCAGTGAAGATTGGGTTGGTCTATACCCCTGTTTCCTATCCCATACCGATAAGTTTGTACAGAGCATAGAATGAAGCAGAAACCTGCTGTAACTTCCTACAGGAAGCAGAATAATGTTTTCTTAGCTCTGGTGAGGTGATAGATTTCTGCCTACCGAAGAAATTAAGTAGTCTGTCAGAAACAAAGTTCATAGACTGTGATATATGTAAAAGCATTTGCATGTCAAACTATAATTAAACCCAAAAAGGGAAACCATACATAGGAAAAATGCAAGTGATGTAATTTATCAAAGCTCAATGGCAAATAGATAACTGGAGACAGCATGAAGTCATAAATGCAGGTGAAGTCAGCATGAGGGCGATAAATTTGGAGTCTGTCACACTCCTTACTACTTGTGTGATGGAACCTCTGCCGTCAGTTTCCTCATCTTTAAAATGGAAATAATACACTGTGGCTGGTGTGGCTCAGTAGGTTGGGCATCATCTTGCAGACCAAAAGGTCTTAGGTTTGATTCCTGATCGGGGCATATGCATGGGTTCCAGGTTGGGTCCCCAGTTGGGGCGCATGCAAGAGGCAACCAATCGATGTTTCTCTCTCATATCAATGTTTCTCTCTCTCTCTCTCTCTCAAATCAATAAACATATTTAGGAAATAAATAAACTGACAATAATACTTTTTCACCGAGCTGCTGTGAAGATTAAACAAGAAACATGGAAAAGCACTAATATTGGATTGGCACATGGCACTCGAATCAGTTCCCTTCCCCACTTTCATCATTTATAAAGACATTCAGAATAAGAGCCAACATTTTGAGGATTTGTGCCAAGTACTTCACATACATTATTTTATTTATTCTGTATAACAACTCCGTGAGTTAGCTACTATAGTTATTCCCATTATATAGATGAGAAAGTTGAGGCACTGAGAAGTCAGGCAGCTTCCCTCAGGTTTGAACGATTCCATAATAGAGCTGGGATTTCAACCCAGGTCCTTCAGAACCCAGATTCGTGACCTCCATGGCACTCTGCCTCTCAGCATGCAGCCTAAGACAGTGAACAGGGCTGTTACCCACAAGGAGACCTAAGAAGAAAATCATTGCAAGAAAAAGCCAACTGTGGCAGAGCTGTGGAAAGACCAGTACACTTCCGGGGAAATGAAGGCTTTATAAAAGCCATCAAGCTTTTTTAGAAGACCCTGGAGGAGTTCTATATCGAGTGCAGTAGAATTGCTGTCCATGCAACCCAGAGAGGACAGTTCCTGTGGAAGAGAAGCCCAGGATCTGGCCCATGTGTCTCAGTCTTGTGACACTGGCAAGGCCCTTCACCTCTTTGATCCCCAGTTTCTTCACCCCACAGAATAAAACAAAACAGAAAAACAATGATAGTTCAATCTTTGAGGGATTTTTCAAAGGTTAATTTCATTAATTGATTTATCGATTCATTGATTTATCCATTCACTCATTCATTCAACACACATGTGTCCGATACTGACTTGCGTGCCAGGCACTGTGCTGGGAGTACAAAGACCTTGGCATTGAGACACCAGTAAATAATACCGTCTATGTGGAAATGCTTAGTAAACGATAAAGCATTATACAAATGATATTGGTATTATTATCTCCTTGGCTGGAGAAGGGTGCAGGGTACCTGTCCCAACAAAGTACTCAAATATTGTTTCCAGTAGTGAAAATTTGTTATTAAAACAAAACCCAAAGCTCTGGCTGGTGTAGATCAGTTTTTGGGTGACATTCTGCAAACCAAAAGGTCGCAGGTTCAAATCCCAGTCAAGGCACACACCTGGGTTGCAGGTTCAGTCCGCAGTCAGGGAGCATACAAGAAACAACCTATTGATGTTTCTCTCTTAACATCAGTGTTTCTCTCTTTCTCTTTCTCCCTCCCTTCCCCCCTCTCTAGAATCAATAAAAAGAAAAAATATTTTTAAAATGCCCACTAATAGAAGAATGACCAACCAAAGAAATTCTATAACTATTAAACATGTTAAGGTTCTCATTCTTCCAAAATAAGCATAGCTGCTGAGAAATATAATTTTTTCCTTTTTTTTTTTTTTTTGGAATTGGTCT
Organism: Micronycteris hirsuta; assembly: GCA_004026765.1. Taxonomy (NCBI): domain Eukaryota; kingdom Metazoa; phylum Chordata; class Mammalia; order Chiroptera; family Phyllostomidae; genus Micronycteris; species Micronycteris hirsuta. Next base: position 59,421 of record PVJI01005720.1, on the reverse strand, counting down.
GTTTGGGCTGCAGGAGGTGGCAGAGACAGAGGAGAAAACCAGCCTGCAGAAAATTAATGAGAGTGTGACGGTGTTGCAAATCAAACTAGTGACTAAGCCTGAATCTGCACAACACAAGTGCAAATTATTGGAAAAGGGGGAACAATCTTGCAAGTGAATGTTTTGTCTGCAAGATGACAAGTAATCAATTGGGTTTCACCCACCGCCCCCAGCCCAGCGATTTGAGGGTCTGTCCTGGCATTGGGTTGACACAGCCAGGACGCTCCTCTTGGCCTGCCTGGCTGCTGCTGGTCCTCACTCTGCCTTTCATTTCAGACTATGTCAATCTGTTCAGCACCAAGTGTCATGGCTGCGATTTCCCTGTGGAGGCTGGTGACAAGTTTATTGAAGCCCTGGGGCATACCTGGCATGACACCTGCTTCATTTGTGCGGTATGTTTTTAGCCTGGTGTTCTGGCTTTCTGAGAAGGGGCAAGAAGGACCAAGTGGGCCAGATGATGAACACTCTACATTCTTTCAACTCTGGCATTCTAAATTCCTGATCATTTTTAAAGGCTGGCAAGTGCCATGATGCCCTGATATGTCACTGTTGAACAGAGTTTTATTACTAATAATAAACCATTTTTGCTCCATTACTCTCCATTTTATTAAGGACAACAGAGGGTCCCAGGTCTGCCTCACTAGCATTATTCTTAGTAGATGGGAGCAGTGAACGATGCTTGGATTTAAAGAGAGGTGGGCGACTTCTTATAGTTATAAGATACGACTTATTTAGATATGATGAAGTGAGTCAAGGGTTTCCACTTAAATTTTCACCAGGAACACTAGATTGGAGCTTATTGACTAATCCTATGAAAAGCTGAGATAAAGTTTCTTTTGATAGAACCTTTTAGAAAGTAGGACTGAATATCATTTCATTTTCCAAAATGACCTTGTTCTTGATATGCAGTTGTCAGGAGATAAGCCCTAGACTAACTATTAAAACCATGTGCAATTTATTTCTGGTAAACAACCAAGCCATTTGTACCATGAGAGATTGGCATTTTCCTTTCAAGGGCTTTGGGTTGGGGAGAGGACATGGCAATGCGCCTACTGACATTTAGATTCTGCATTAGTTAGGAAATAGACATCCCCGATAAGCCCTGTAACAATAGTATGTCATTGACTAAACTTTATTTGGGAAAATTAATGTGCTATTCCTACTATTGTATTTTTATCAGAGCTGATCAAGGTAAATTTTGGTAATGCATGGAAGATATGTATAGTTGAAACTTGAAGAATTTTTATAGACTTATGACATAAGACTACCCAAGTCCTAAAGTTTACTGCAATATACCTAAAGTTTTACAATTCATTTCTATACTGCTGCCCAATCAGTGGGGCACACTCTATTCACTCTGTGTATTAGTCTGCTAGGTCTGCTATAACAAAGTCCCATAAACTAATGTCTTAACAATAGAAATGTATTCTTTCACAGTTCTGGGGGCTAGAAGTCCAAGTCCAAGGCATCAGCAGGGCCAGCCTTTCTCTCCCAGCTTCTGGTGTTTGCCAGCAGTCCTTGGTGTTTCTTCACTTACAACTGCATGACTCCAGTCTCTGGCTCCATCATCACATGGCTGTTTGCCCTCTGTGTGTCTGTCTTCACATGGCATTCTCTCCTCTGTGCGTGTCTGTCTCTGTGTGCTTCTCTTATAAGGACACTGGTCTTATCGGATTAAGGACCCTCCTCACTCCAATATGACCTCATCTTAACTTATACCTTGATTATGTCTGCAAAGACCCTATTTCCAAATGAGACCACTGCTGTGTCCCTGTGCTGAGGAGATGGGAAATACCGGGGTTGGGACTTCAACATGGATTTTGGGGGGACACAATTCAATCCCTAACACTGATTTCTCAGATCTTTAAACAGATTCTCTAGTTGCCTTTTACGGTCCTTTGAATACATCAGGGCCTCCGCTTCAAAGAGGGACAATGATGTAAATATACTGGCTTTGGGGTTGTCCCCTGCAGAGTCACAGCTGAGTAAGACACAGAATATGGCTCTCTGACCCTTACATTCAAACCATAGCTTGTATGATCCTAAGATACTATCTGCAAGTCTGGTTACCCAGCTTCTAGTAGGATCCAAGGGACTTGGAGAAGGTCCAGGGAAGATAGTGGTACAGAAGGCCTGTCCTCCTAGGGCAGGGTGATGAGAGGTCTGTGTCACGTGGAGAGGGAACCATGGCAAAGGTGACTGTGGGTCTGCTCTTCGAACCTGCTGAGTTTTTGGCTGAGTCACAAGAGCGCAAGTCTCAGAGGGAGACCAAAAGAAGCAGTAAAGCTTAGGGCTGTTGAGGATGAAATTACAAATAAGTTCTAGTCCGGTGTGAGAGACCCATAGCATTGCCCAAAGGATCCACTTAAAGACACCAGGCAGATCCAGATTTCATCTTTTGGAGAATCAATAATGGAGAGAATTATTGTCTTCCCCCAAACTAGCCCTGTGTGGCACTCACTGTCCCATTAAGATATATCAAAGTGAAACACGGTTCTAATTTTTGGAAAACTTTGAGGGCTTTTGGGGTCTTCTTTCTATCACTTTATACTTCCAAATCATTTTTTTTACTTTCCTAAATTGTTTATTAGGTAAGAATTTTACAAACATGACACATTACGGTAACGGTAGAGCTGGAGAGTATTGCACCTTTTCTAAGCGGCACGGCGAGAACCACCAATAATGTGGTGGGACTTGTGGCCCTTACCAAGGCCACGGCTCTTGCTGCCTGCAGATGTCAGCCCTCAAATCTCCCTGTGCTTGTGGACCAGTTTGGTGATCCCCTGGGTGTCAGGATTCCTTCTGATAGCCTTATGGGATGGATCAATGAGGATAACCTCAAAGAATTTGTATGTGGATTCTTCACCAACCCAGTAAGAATTCAGGACTCTCGGAGCTCCACAGTGGTGCCCAACTCGCTCCTCAGCAACAGACTGAAGGCTTTGGGCAAACTTCAGCTGGTTAACACCATGATGGACAGGCTTGCCATAGGTCGCACCCTTAGGAACAGGGCGTTTGCGGCCACCACGGCGCATACGAATCTGATATATGACATAAACTTGCTTGACCGTGTATCCCAGCCTATGCCCTTTATCAAGCCTGGTGGGGCAGGGGGCCCTGTGGAATGCAGAGAGCTAGCGGTAATGCCAGCAGAGCACCCTGAGAAGGAAGTGCGTCACATCGGACTGCTTCTTCCTCCATAGCTCCTGGATGTACTTGTAGGTGCCCATCTCGGCTTACCTTATGGCTGCGGCCAGATGGAAAGGAAGAACCTTTCTCCCACTCCAAATCATTTTTAATGAGTGTATATTTTTCTATAACTTAAAAAAAAAACTAGTAAGGAAGGAAGATAAAGACTAGCTCTTCTAGTTGTGCAGATATTTCCATCATTCATATCTCAGGAGAGTACCTCCTTTAGGCTAATGCAAATTACCAAGTTTTGGGGGTACAAGAGCATTCCAGAACTCCACCTTCAAGGAATTTAGAATTTTGAAAGGAAAACAAAGCTAACATATACAAGCAAATAGAGAATAGAACAAGACAGAATCTTAAAGTCCCAAACACATAAAATGAAGGCTTAGAAAGGGCAGTGTGGGTCAGCTCCTGTCTGCCTTTGGCACTTGAGTTCCAGAGAAAGGATTTGGGTCCCACTTTACTGGGGGACAGATTTCATACTAGCCCCTTGTTTCCTCCAAGTTTAGCTGGTTTCTAGCCCTCCCACACCAGTGTGGGTGCCAGGAGGAACTGATGGTGGTGTAGTTTTTGTGGGCAGTCATAAGAACTGCTGCACCTGACTGTTTCATTGCCTCCCACTCTGTGTTCAGCACTGTCCAAGGCCTCCACTCCTTCCCAGCCAGGCCCTGATGCTACTATTACCAGACCATGGAGCCTGGGAGGTGAGCCATTCCTGCTGTGCCCCTGTGCTGAGTAGGCTGGAGGCCTCCTCCACCATGAAGCCACCTTGCATCCTGCCTGCCAAAGACACTGAGCACAACCTCTCTATGACAGTTCCTGCCCTCAGCGCCATCTTATTAGTGAGCCACCACTGAGGCTCTGACCCTTCCTCACTCCTTGGTCTTTGGTGCCCCAATACACTCCCCAGCCTGACAACTCAGAGTTCTCCCAAGCAGACAGCAGGGTTGCAGACCAGGCAGGGTTGACAGGCATCTTCTTGCCAACTGACTCCAGAGCTGCCTCTTCCATCTCCCATGAAACCTGTCCTCAGCTGGATCTTGAGTGCCACTTTCTTGGACTTTGCTCCAAGTTGTCATCAGCAGCTTGAGGCCACCACAAGAGCCTGGTTCCACTCATGACTGTATCCACCTGGGATGTTTTCAGACACCTTTAGGTCATTGTCTTCCAGAGTCCACTGGCAGCTATGTGTGATCCCAAGTGTAACATCCTCAACTGGCCATCAGGGCCTTGTACCTGGGGCCACCGTTATACCACTTTTCTTTACAGCTCTCTTGAACTGGATACAGGCTCACTGACCCTACCTCATCTCGGTAGGGTGATTTCTCTGTCCTCATGCCTGTCCATACATGGGAACTTCACCTGCACTTCTTTATCCAGTGTAGGTGTCATAGATGTGGCCCCCAATTCGGCTCCCCATTAGGGATCCTCATTGCCCTCTCTGAGGCTGGGGCTGATCACAGCCAATGTAACTTCCCAGTTGACTCTGACACATTGGCATTATTGTCTGCTCAGGGCCAACCCACACATTGGTAGGCTAAAAACCTATTGGGAGGCTACTTCTACACAAGTTGGTAAACCCAGAACAATTTCAAATAAACACAGCCCCTCTCTGCTGTGGGGTGTGAGGAAAATGAGCTTAGAATTAGAGTCCTGCAGACCTGGACATGGGTTTCCAGCTTTACAGCTTACTAGGTCTGTGACTTAAACAAGACACTTGGGCTCCATGAGCCTTCTTTTTTCAATTGCGAAATAGGGAAAAGTCATGCCTATCCCATAAGGTTTTTGTGAGAATTAGATGAGATCATGAACATAGAGTATCTAACATGCTGCTTGACCCACAGCACCTCAGCAAATATTTCTTAGCTCCTTCTTTCAGTAATATTTCCATATGTTGCTACCATGGGAATATATCATTTTGCCTCTTTTTTCATGTAACATTTCCCTGCATTCATTTTCCATATTCAATTTATCTTCTTCATGGTGGCATTCCATTGGAAAAATGTATCATAAAAATTTATTTAATCATCCCTATTGAAAGAAATTTTAGTGGTTTTCAGTTTTTAGTTGCTTTCTTGTCTGTGCAATAGCTTCTGCAAGATAGAATTCTCCAGAGTAGCGTTACTGGGGTGCAGGGCAAGTACATCTTTATGGCTCCTCTTAGTATTGCCACATCCCCTATAGAAGACTGAGCTAATTCATATGTCCCTAGCACATGTTGGCTTGGTCCCCTTTTGGCATTGCTGACTTTTGATTACTTTTTTCCTCACTTTTTAGCTACAGTTATGTAATGTTAAAGGTGACAGGATATTGGAGGCTTGTTTTGTTTTCTCATTTTACTAAGTTAACAGGTCTCCAGTGGTATTTATGGAGGTTTTATTTTTCCTTTAATTATCAGTAAGGATAATTTTTCTGATGTGTTTGTTAGTTTACTAATGCTTTTTCTTTTGATGTTAATCATCTCTGTGGATATTGACTTATGAACTTATATTGATTCCTTATTAATTTTTGGATAGCATCAATTTGTCTTCATCATGTATATTTTCTCTATTCCATTAAATTAATTTGATTTGAGTTTTATTCCATGTCCCTCTTTGGAAAACTTAAATTTTATATAGTTTAATGCATCTAGTCTGTCATAGTTGTTAAGGATTTATAGTGGGGAGAGATAGGCTGCTGCCTTTCCTCCCATCTGCCCGTGACAGAGCGTTTTCTTAAAGAGGTGGCTGAAATCTTGGGCTCACGTTCCCCTGCCTCATGGCATGCAAGGCCCTGTTTCACAGCAGTCTGTTTTCTGTTCCAGGTCTGCCATGTGAATCTGGAGGGACAGCCATTCTACTCCAAGAAGGACAAACCCCTGTGCAAGAAGCATGCGCATGCCATCAACGTTTAGGGAGCCTGAGGCACCTGATATGGACAGGCAGGAGCAGCTCCTGCCTCTGGCAACAAAGGATTTGAGAAGGGTGATGTTTCTTTTTGTAGGCAAGAGGGAAAACAAGAAGCAACTGAGCTCTTTTGAAGTATAATTTTAGTCCTTTCTTCTGTACACAGATTGTGTATTTGCATAGTTCAGACTAGAAGGCAAATGAAGATTCCTAAACCAAGCTAGTAATTAATCCAAGACTGGAATTGTGCTTCAGACATTTAGGACAGAATTCCAAGAACTCAAACGTGAAAAACAAAAAGTAAGTTTCCGAAAGTGACATACTTCCTGAGGTCAGCAGAGTGGGGATAGAACTCAGGGCAGTTAGGGAGAATCTGAAGCATTCTGTGAAGTTCTTTAGAGCTGTTCTGGCAAACAAAATAAAGTGCCAAACGGTCTGTGCTGCAGGGTATTTTTAGAGCCAGAGCTGAGAGATTGTTAGGTCAGATCGATGGGGCCTTCCTCACCAAAAAAGGAAGTGTTATTCCATTACTAGTGTCATGGAGCTACCTCCGAGCATCAGACTTCAGACCTTGAACAGAGCTGAACATTCTAAAGGGAGCCCAGACATGCAGAGTGATGTCTTCTGGGAGCCGATGGACAATTGACCCGGCTTCTGGGAGGGCTCTGGCTCACACTGCTGACAGCTCCCTTCTTTCATACTGAAATATCCAATGTCCCAGAAGGCTTAGCTCCTCTTTGAATTGCTATAGGAAAGTAAAATTGGGTTTTTCCAGTTTTGCTTTGCTGTGTGTGAGATTTTAAAATGACTCTGGCTTCCATTTGGCCTTTGTTTTGCTTTATGAGCATGAATGCCCAGTGACGTATTTTACTCCCAGTCCTCTGCTCACTTACGAAGTCTTCCTCAGCACTCCTTCCCCAACAGGCTTAGACACCTGTGGAAAAGAAGAGAGAGACAGTGTCTGACACAGGATGGCAAAATAGGCTGAGAACATGCCCAAGCTCTGGGTGGGGAAGAGGAACCTTACATTCTGCCAGCCTCAGTCAAAATGCATGAGTTGGCAGGACCTCCCACCTTAGATCAGCAGCATTCTTCTCGTATGTTCCTTTAAATAGAGCACACTGTTCATGTGCCATTGTGTTGACTGCTGGAGGGAGAAGATGAACTGATACATACTTGTTTGCCATTTTGACCAATATTTTGAAAATGTATGAGCTGGGTTGATGTGGCCATTATTTAAGTATGTACTAAAATAAACTTGGGTTTAACTTCTTTAAAATATTAGTGATAGTATGCAGTAAGTAAGTATTTTGACGGTGTTTGGGGATAAAGAGAGAAGCTTTTGTTTCTGAGGTTGGAAATGATATATAGTCTCTTTTCCTTTTAGGAAACACTGTTATTATGCTCATTGAACATGGCATTGAAGTAAGCATTTCGAGTGGATGTTTCTCGCTTGAGCACAATACTTAGGCACTCTTCCCACTCACTGCAACTCTCTTCTCACTCCTGTTTTGGATGTTCTCTTTACACGCTTGAAATCTTTTATGAGAATGTGTTAGAACACTTTTTCTTCTGAGAACTGAGCTTCCAGGGGACTGCCATTCTACCTGAATCTGTCCCTTCTCCCCAAGGGAGAGGGAAGCAGCTAGATGTGTCCCTATCAGGAAGCCTGTGTTTCTTTCCCAGGTAAAGCCACCAGATCACCCAGGGAGCACCAACAGGGACATAAATGTGCTCCTGCCACAGGCCCTTATTTAACTTGGTGCTGTGAGAAAGTGACTATAAAGCACCAGGCAGGATAAAAGGCAGGGTAAAATCTGTGGGAAGTGTCTGGAGATTTTTCAGGAGTTGTACACAAGTACCTTGGAGCAGTCTGTTATTTTTGGAAAGCTCAAATACACAGGGACAAGGAAGTTGCTGACTGTACAGAAAGGCTCTAGGCAGGTTTTCTCTTTAAAAAAAAAGAAGAACCAAAACTATTAAATTATCAGGGACTGGTCATGAGGAAAGGAAAAAAGTTCCCTAGAGTTAAGTTTCCAAAAATATCTTTTAAAAAGGGTTTTTACACACACACTCAAGTATGATCATTAAAAAGTATGTGATTATTAAAAATAAAAATGAAATATCTCACAGTAGAACTTCATAGTCATTTATTGAATCACTTTTTCTACATGTCAGAGCTAGTGTAGATTCTGAACTACTCTATTATTTACCAAAACACAAAACAAACAAAAAACATTTTTTTTTAGGTAGCAGGGAAAAGAGGTAGTTTTGAATATGTTCTCTCCATGTTTGTCAGTTTGATATAGCATCAGGGTTAAGGCCGTATCTAGTTCAAGTTAAAGTCATGGATGGCCTATACCACTGAACACAATTTTGAATAGTTCATGGTGGGGAGTATACTTTGAATCTATAGTTCTTGTCTTCTTATTGTTGACATTTATTTAACCTTTATAAACATTAACTTTTTGCACCTGAGTGACTTATATTTGTAGTGTTTGTGTTAGGAATCTAGCTTTTATAATGTTAACTTTTCAACCCACGTACTTTTGCTTTGGGACTTTTTTTTAATTTTAAGATTTCAGAAGTGGAATATAGTGTGTTAGAGGTGTACAAAAATATTTTGCATGTTTTTTTTTGCCCATGTGAATTTTACTTTTTAGCAAAATAAAACCCAAAAAAGACTGTGCAATGGCAGAGTTTTCTGTGTAAAGTTTTTTCATGTGACACCAAAAGCAGGTTTTCTCTATTTGACCACCAATAACATTCAAGACAAAACACAACGCCCTGTGCAGAAGAAACACACACAACTCACTTGCTCTGTTGGCTGTGTGGCCTAATGGCAGTTATATATGTGAATGATACATATAATGCATACAAAGGGGTTTTCCAGGTAAATAATAAACTGAAGACCGGGCTTTGCCTTCTCTTTTTGGAAAGGTTTATTTATTTTACTACTTGGTGATTAAATATTTCATATTTATTTTTATTCCACTCTAAATGGCTTCATTTCTGGAAAAGTTGCTGTATTTTCTACCATATCTTCAGTTTTGAAATAAGCTCAGAGGAAAATCCTTTCATGGCATTTAAAAACAAATAATGAAGACCCTTCTGAGGGTGCTCTGCTTAACAAAACCAATTCTTTTTCAAAGTATTCTGTTTCCAGGCATTACTTGAAAATAAAGGGAAAATTTTAATAATTTGACTTTGAGCATCTGAATCAGATTTTGAAAGAGCTGTGCAATTACAAGTAGAAATAAAATTTCATTATTTTAGTACGTTTTAAAACTATAGCAATTTTTAAAATAGGTGATGGAGGAAAACAAGGCTCATAGAGTCATAAATTTAAATTTGGAAGGAATCTAAGAGATCATCGGGACATTTTCCAGATGAGGGAACTGAGGCCCAGTATGGGGAAGGGCTTTCCAGTACACACAGTCAGCTAGGGAGGCAGCTGGTGCAGTGGAATAAACAAGGACTTGGACATAGCAAACCAAGGTTTTTATCAAGGCTAATCTAATACTGTCTAAGTGATACTGGGAGCCTGCCTATTTATCTGAAAATGAAGGTAATAACACCTGGCTCACAGCGATATACGGAGAACCAAATGCAATAACTTTTGTAAGAAAATTGCAATATGAATGTTAGGTATTATTATCACCAATAGAGTGGGTCAGAACCCAAGGCCTTCACTCCTTCATTTCATTTTCTTAACTCCTTCGACTTCTCCATCCAGAAAAAATACATTGGGAAAACCAGCAGCAAGAATAACTATTATACAAATAGCCCAGAAGTATGAACCATATGGATCAGAATTTGATATAATTACAGTAGTCCCCCCTTATCCATGGGGGGTATGTTCCAAGACCCCACAGTGGATGCTAATATATACTGAACCCTATCGTACTGTTTTTTCCTATATAAACATGTGATAAAGTTTAATTTATAAATTAGGCACAGTAAGAAATTAACAACAGTAATAAAATGGAACGATTATAACAGTGTACTGTGGTAAATGTTATGTGAATGTGGTCTGTCTCTCTCTCACAGTATCTTACTGTACTGTACCTATAGTATGGATATGCTAGACAAAAGGCTGATTCACAGCTCAGGTGAGATTTCCTCATGCAACTCACACAATTTAAAACTTATGAATTTTTTATTTCTGGAATTTTCCATTTAACATTTCTAGATCACAGTTGACTGGGTAACTGAAACCACGGACAGAGGAACCATGAATAAGGGGCTACTGCACCTTGTACCAAAATTCCAATCTCCTCACTGAGGATTGTGGACAGAATAAAACTTGCTTATTCATTTGCTCACCTATTCGTTCTTTCAACAAATATTTATTGAGTCCCTACTATGTGTCAGGCACTGCTCTGGACACTGGGAACATGACAGTGAATAAAACAGACAAAATACACTGTTTTCATGAAACTTAAGATTCTAGTGGTTTGGAATCAGCCAAAGAAAATAAATAATTATGTTGGATTAGTTCTATGGAGAAACATTTTGACTATTTAAAGCTTCTCTACAAGGTAACACTGGCATTCCACTGGACTTAGACTCATTAATAATACAGACGGCATGAAGAATGGGTTTTGGATCAAATGTTAGGAAATAGCTGCATTTGCTGTTCACCCTAGGTATTCACAATACACATTTGGGAGCTGAATGAGTGCTCAGTCCCTCAACAGAGACACCTGTTTCACTTATTTGAGCACAGAATACAGAGCTCCAGTTTGGAAAACACTGTCTGAACTTTGGGTTTAGACCTTCCTGAGCTCTGGCTTTCCCAGGGCAATCCTAATGTCAAATAATCTTTCTTGATGTTCCACTTAAACACTTAAACCATTTCTGCAACTTGGGCAGTAGGTTGGTGTGTGTGTGTATATATATATATATATAATAGACTTTATTTTTAGAGAAGTTTTAAGTTCACAGCAAAACTGAGCAGAAGGCACAGAGTTCCCATACACCTGACCCCACTTAACAATATGCATTTACTTTTCTCCATGTCTTCTCATGTGAAGAGAGCTCATTTCTTTTTAGCACTGGATAATATTCCAATAGTCTATCTTTTCATACCATAACGTTCACTGAGCGGTTAGGCTTTGTTGTAGGGATGGAGGATGGCAATACACACAAGGTTCCTGCTTTCATAGAGCTTACACTTTAAAGGGAAGAGATTAGCAATAAACACATGATACATAATGAATATGAGATAGTGAGCATATGGAAAAATAAAGAGTGATGTGTTAGGAACTGGAGTAAGCTACTTTTGGTTGGGTGGTCAGGGAAGGCCTTTCTTGGGAGGTAACATTCGGGCTGAAGACTGAATGATGAGAAGAAATCAACTGTACCAAAGTCTGTGGTACAGTGTTCCAGACAAAGGGGAAAATAAGTGTGAAGGCTTTAAGGGAACAATTTGGCAAAGTGAAGGCACATGGCTTGAGAGCCCAGGTAGGAGAGGGCCTTGCAGGTCGTGGGAAGATCTGCCAGAGAACGCCTTCACATGCCTGCACTTGCAGAGAGAGGAAGTATTTCACTACAAGAACCTCATGTTTGATAAAAGAGTGGATATATTTTTCCTATGAGACTTTCACTTGAAAAAATTTCAAAGCTGTTTATCAAGTCGTTCTGGGTGAATATGTCAAAATTTTCCTGGTTGTATGCAGTTGTTCAAGTCTGGGATACCTGGGTTCTGTGTGGGTATGGCTTGATTTCCTAAATCTGGGAAACACAGACCTATGCTTGTATACACACACACACATTGTGTTTAATTATAGCCACACTACACACACTGTTCTGAGATTTGCTTCCTTTTAAAAACAATTTATTTGGGGGGGATTACTTTGTAAGTTACATACATGTCTAACCACTGTGCTGTGCAGCTGAAACTAATATAATATTGACTGTCCACTGTAATTGAAAAAAAAGTTTAAATAAATAAAACTACTTTGAAACTATGAACTTCACTATTTGATCTCACTTAAACTTCTGTGAAATACGAGGTCTGTCCAGAAAGTATCCAGTCCTGTACTATGAAAGAGACATTTATTGAAGAAGATACATGAAACATTGTACATAGGACAATGACGCCTCAGTCCCCTTCAACGTAGGCACCTTGGCACCTTACATAGTTCTCCCAATCACCATCAGCTGCTCCATCGTATTTTCCTCAATCTCATTGATGGTCTGAAATTTCTTCCCTTTCAAAGGTGATTTTAGTTTTGGGAAAAGCCAGAAGTCAAAGGGCACCCTGGACCCAGGTGATGTTTTGCTAAAAAAACTCTCCATGAGACCTGATACATGAGGGGGCATGTTGTCACGATGAAGCTGCCAATCACTAGTTGCCTATATCTGTGGCCTTCTGAATCATCCAAATAGTTCCCGTGGAGACTGTTCAAGCTTAAAACAAAATTTGATGCAGATTCGTTGGTCTACTCGCTCAGTCATTTTGAATGTGATGGCCACACAGTGCACATGCTCACTCAACAGTGGCTACCACCCCCACTGCCTAGTATAGTGAAGTTGTCATTGCTCACACATGCGCATTCCAGTCCACTCTCCTTGGCTGCCAGGTTACACTGATGTTCTTGTTACACTTTTTCTGGGCAGATCTCGTATATATTAAGAATCATCTGAGTAATAATGATCATGAGTTAATCTATTTACTGAGTTTGTGGAATTCATCTTGCCATTCATTTTGTCAAGGCAATCAGCTACTTTTCTGAACCATTAGATATGTACATCTCCGTGTGGTGCTGTCCTTTGAGTACTAGGCTCACATATCCAGATTTTGCTCTACTGCCTCACCTGATGTCCCATAGCCATCCCCAAGTCCGCTTATTTCACATATTGGAGGAATGACCATATGGATGTTCTTTCTATCCTTTCTTCTACAACAGACTCTGTTCCTTTAGGAACACTGATTAGCTTAAGAAGTGGGTTTGTGAACCAAATCAGAACAATCAGAAACTTTCCCTGAGATTTTGTTAAAACTGGAGCTTGGAGAGAGATATTCTCTCCTCTCACTGGTGGCTACAAAGAATGTGAGTACAAAGGCCCTCTGTTCCCTCCTGTGTGGGGAAAGTCCGTCTGCGATGGGAGAGAATAAAGCCCATAGGCACCGAGAAGCAAAGATTAGAAATGAGAGGGAGAGAATGTTCGGCCAATATGAGGTCTCTTGGATCTAGTCATTCCTGAAGCTCCACACCTACCTCTTCCTTGGTTTGATAAATTTCTCTTTGATCCTTGAGCTTGTTTAAATTGAGTTTCTGTCATGTGCAACAACAAAAAATCTCAGTACGATTGCCCAATGCTGAATTCAGGATGGTGTGGAACGTTAAGTCCCCATAACGTCACTCTTCTTGCCCATGCCAAGCCATCCAAACCTACATGCAGAGTTCTTATTGCTGTAAACATCATCTTGAGACAGATTCCACGGTCTTGCTGCCCTATTCCTCTTCTGTGTAGGGATTCCGGAGCTGCCGCTGGCTGAATTTACCACTCTGCCACCCAACCAGCTTGTCATCTTGTATGCTTTCTTTCGGTGAGTTGCAAGCACCACCCAGTCACTGTACCTAGAAATCTGGGTGTCGTCTTAAGTGTCTTGCTTCTTCTACAACTACTCTTTCTGGCATCCAATAATTACCACAAGCTGCCAAATTTACTTCCTGAATCTGTTTTCTTCTCCATCCTCAAGACTCCATCCTGCCTTCAGACAACTCTCCTTTACGTTTTCTCACCAGCTTCTGAACTGACCTTGTTGTCTCCATTCTGCCCTGCCCACCCCCAACTCATCCCCCACACTGCAGCTAGAGAGATCTCTTCCAAAATGAGTCTGACCATATAGTGGTCCCGCTGAACACTCATAAATGGTTCCCTAATATCCTTTGATAGAACTCAAATTAACTGCAAACAAGACCCCACTTTCTGGGCCCCACTGCCCTCTCCAGCCTCTTAACCTGTCATGGACCCACCTTCTCATAACATGACATCATCCTAGCCACTCTATGGAATGGCATTCCCTCCTCAGTATTTCCACAACACTCTTACATTTTCACATTTAATAACTGATTGTCTGCGTATGTCCTTCTCACCTGGTAACACAGATGCAGCAATGAGGAATGACTATTTGGAGCCTATTGATATAGCAGCCAAACTGAACAACTGAATACTTTCCCATGGCAGTGTATGCATTGGATTCTGTTTTTTTTTTTTTGTCTTCCCATCCATAGTTAGGCATTATACTGGAGAGATTTGAAGCTGATGATAAAAAAAATGTCATTATTATCATCACTTAGCTAGGAATTGAATTATTTTTTCACAAATTCTATTAAACATCTAAAATATTTTATTAAGTAATGATAGACTACCTTTGCATTTGCAAATTAGTTATTCCCTTATCTAACTTAAATTCAAAGTCTATTTGATACATAAAAGTAGGTATACAGGGACTATTTCAAAATAACTTTTAGATTCAGGGGCAGAGCCAGCTAATAGAGGTTTTGTCTTTTCCTTCTGGTTAAGTTATTGGGAATGCTGGAGGACCCTAGCATTTGTGGAAAAGGAATTGGTGCGTGGCATTCGGTGTGCGCCTGCAGCAGAAGATGGAATGCAAACAGTGAGGGTGGTTCTATCTTGCTTGTAGTGATTGCTACACAGGCCCCTGCAGCGTCTCCCCCGCCCCATGCTTATGACTTTCTGGTAAGCTGTGGGCCAGAGAGGCACTGGAGAAAAGAAGGCATGGGTTGGAGAAGAACCTGCCAGCCTGGAATCCAGGTTTTGTGGGGCCATCTTTAAGAAAAAGAATATAAGATCTCAAACGAAATTAATTAGAAAACTGAGTATTCATCTAGAATGGGAAGAAAGAATCACAACAAATTACTGGAATCATGGATCTCTAGGTATCTTCTGAAATTTCTTTAGGGAAATTATCAGAAAAGCTCACACAGGAATGCTCCCTGGGTACAATCCCTCTCGATCTAGACTGCTCCAGCAACTCTCAGCATTCACAGGAGCCCTGTGAATGAAAGGAAGGAGCCCTGAAGCTTAAATTAAGCTTCATTAGTTTCCTGGTAAAGCTACTCTGGACTCAGGCCAAAGCCATTTTGGGATTCTGATTCCGTGGCTTACATTCTGTTAGGAACAGGCAAGATTTGTCCAGGACTGTCTCCAGAACCAGGATCAAGACGTGCCGTGGAGTTGGGAGGGTAAGTCAGATTACTGAGTGAGGCAAGGATGGAAATGGTCCCTGCAGCTCACAGCTTCTAACAGGTGGTTATATTTTTCCACCTCTCAGTTGAATTGCCCCTCTCCTACAAGCCCAGATTTAATGTGAAGGTAACCAAGACAGTAAGTAAGCTGTTGCATTTAGGTTGGAGGTTTAGGAGGCAGGACCAGGGTGTTGTAGAAAAAGCTCCAGACAGTGGCTCAGACCTGAGCCATGGGTACCAGTTTCTTTTTGAATTGCTTGGAATAACTAAAATGACCGGAATCATCTCTTAACTTATAGATTAATAACCAGAATATGACTTGAGAGGAAAGTAAAGAAGTTTTTTTTCATGTACCTTCTATGTGCCAGGTACAGTGCTTGGCAATTTATGAATCTTTTCTCATGAAATCTTCACGGTCCTATTAGGTTGGGAAGCCAAAGGTTAGATAGATTACAAACCGTTCCCGAGAGGCACTCAGTGTGAGGTTGTGTCAGCTTAACAGTTTCAAAGTCCTCTCCTTGGTGGAAATACTACATTCTCCCCAAAGTACCAGGAGAAGACAGCGTTGAGCTCAGTTCACAACCATCTGGAGCCCCTACTTGGAGCCAGGCCTCACAGAAGTGGCTAAGTGTTCTGAATTCAGAGGTGAATGAGGCACAACCTCTGCCCTCCTAACTCATGATCTGGTGGAAAAAATAGACAAGTTACCACATAATTTCACTATTATTTGGCAATAAATGTTTCTCCAACTTTTTTGCAAAGCAGACCTAAAAGCAAAGGACAATAAACACATGGCCTCTAGGCATCCTCTACAATTGTGAAATTTATTTTATAATCTAATATTTTGTCTAAGAAAAAATTATGCCTTCTATTTTAAGTTATTTAGTATTAGATAAAACTCATGCCTTATAATATCATGTACTCCATGCCCAATGGATACCCTGATTTGAGAAGCAGAATGCAAGGGAAGTGTTAGGAGAGAAATAAGCTGGGTTGCTATGGGACTATTCAGGAAGGACACTAATTCAGCCTGGGAGTGGGCAGTGAAGGCTTTCTGAAGAAAATTCCTGAGCTGAGGCTGGAACAAAGAACTGGAGAGAAGCCCAAGCTAAAGTAGAACTCACACACTAATTACTGAACTGCACTGGGCCATATTTGAAGTAAGGCTCATTAAGAGTTTTATACTTTGCCCTTACACCCCTGCCGGCAATCTCAGCTCTGCAGAAAAACTGGGCTCTGTCTGGCTTCCTCTTTCCTGCTGCCTGTGAAACACTTCTAGATGATAAGCTGGGGGTAATTTTAGGGCTTGCCTCCTTGGTTTCAGTGACAACTTCTCTCAGTGGCAACAGTCCTAATGCTACCCATTGTCCAGTGTCTGAAACCATGTCACATATTTTGTCCAGTTTTTGAGTTGTTTAACTGAGAAGGGCAAATTCAGTCCCTGCTACTTCATCGCGGCCAGGATTTTGAGGTGATAAATGTAATGAGAATGCATCCTCTTTCTTTTTTTTATAATAACTCACTGATTTCAGGGAATATGGGAAGTCAGTATCTGAATTTTAACAAGTACCTATATACTTGATGGAGAGGACTATAAAAGGAATATCATAATGTAGATAGTAAAGCCAGCAACAAACTTTTACATTTGGTTCTACATATCTTTGTAGATGAGCTTTATGTAGAACAGATATTATAACCAAATACTATAATAAACTGATCCAAGACCCAGACCTAACAATAGCGATAACACAAAGGACTAATCTGAGATTAAGAAATGTTTTTATCAAGTATAAATTATTTTTCCATCATAAATCAAAAATATCAAGTGTAAAAAACATAAAGAAATATAAAAACCTTCCACGCTGAGTGCAGATCATGAGAAAGAGATAAAGCTATGAAGGTGAATAACATACTCAGGGACAAGAGTGTGGTTGCTACATTCAGTGAGTGAAAACGGTAGTAACGAAAATGTAATTTGAGATCAGTTCCTGACACCACCAGATACTGGCCAGGATGTGGAGCAACAGGTGCTCTCAATCAATCATTGTTGGTGGGAATGCAAAATGGTACAGACGCTTTGGAAGGCAGTTTGGCAGTTTCTTACAAAGCTAGACATGCTCTTGCCATGTGATGTAGCAGTTACACTCCTTGGTATTTAACCTGGTGCATTAAAAGCTTGTGTCCACACAAAAACATGCATGGAGAAGTTTATAGCAGCTTTATTTGTAAATGCCAAAGCTTGGAGGCAACCGAGATACTTTTCCAGTAGATGAATGGATATTTGTGGTACATCCAGACAATAGAATATTAATCAGCACTAAAAAGAAATGAGCCATTAAACTCTGGAAAGACACGAAGAAACTTTAAACACACATTACAAAGTGAAAGAAGTCAATCTGAAAAGCTACATAATGTATGATTACAATTATATGACATTCTGAAAAGGGCAAAACTATGGAGACAATAAAAAGATCAGCGGTACCCAGGAATTGGAGGGAGAAATGAAAAGGCAGAGCAGGGAGGATTTTAGGGCAGTGAGACTATTCTGTATGATATTAGAAGTATGCATTTGTTAAATTACACATTTGTCCACGCTCATAAAATGTACACCAGCAGTGAACCCTACGTAAACTATAAACTTTGGTGAGGATGTGTCAGCTGAGGTGCACAGACTGTAACAAACACACCGCTCTGGTGCAGGATGTCGGCGGTGCAGGAGGCTGTGCTGCGGAGGGGTATGGAATAAATGGGACTCTGTGCTTTCTGCTCGATTTTGCTGTGAATCTAAAACTGTTCTAAAAAATAGTCTATTTAAAAAAATAAGTCTGGCAATAGTGAAATATAAGCCAGATAAGGAACTAAAGTAAGAGAAACAGTTAAGAGAGTATAGTAACACTTTAGGTAAGAGACAGACAGGCAGTAAAACAACATTGGCAGTAGATACAAAAGTATTCTAAAACGGTATTCAAGTTTTTGCATGTATATCTAAAACCTCATCTACTAGATATAACCATTCCAGATCTTTCTGTACAAAGGAGGTATTTCTCCAAATGAACAATAACAAAACAAAGTAAGTATTCTTTTAAACAAAATACATGTGGTACCTTGAACTTTTCCCAAGTTTACATGAAAAATACATGCAGTGATAATTAAATAATACATAATAAATAACTTCCATGTTTTAAGTAGGAACACACTCATTCCTAAGAAAATTTTAAAAATGTATTTCAATTGAGACACCATAAAATAATAAAAATATAACTGTTTATGTTTAGTTTTCTTATATGTTATTTGAAGCACCTATAATTACTATATCCTTACTGAAGTAATGGTTTAACATTTTAATAAATGTACATTAGTATCAGTTTGAGTAAAATCTTAATTCCTATCAATCTTGACAAACTACTCCCAGAAAACTCCAAGCATTGCAAAGCAAATATGGAACACCTGTTAAAAATCAGTGTAAATGACTCATTCAGTGTGGAGAGATTCTTTTTTACAATGACAACAAAAGAAAGTTATTTTTCTTTTTTTTTTTTCAAAGAGAGGAAGAGAAACATCAATGTGTGGTTGCCTCTTGCGCGTCCCTCACTGGGGAACCCAGGCACGTGCCCCGACTGGGAATCAAACTCACGATCCTTTGCTTCGCAGGCCCACACTCAATCCACTGCGTACACCAGCCGGGGCAGAAAGTTATTTTTCTGAAAGTGGAAGAATTAGATTCATCTTTTCTTCAGGCTTTAGAGGAAAATACTTCTCTGTAGATATCAGCTCAGACTTTGGGGCTAAGGAAAAAAACAAAGTTCACACTTTTAACAAAAATTGTTTTAGAGGACAAAGACCATTATATTAGTAAAAAGTAAAGGTTTGGCCCTGGCTCGTGTGGGTCAGTGGATTGAGTGCCGGCTTATGAACCAAAGGGTCACCAGTTTGATTCTCAGTCAAGGCACATGCCTTCGCTGCGGGCCAGGTTCCCAGTAGGGGGTGCGTGAGAGGCAACCACACATTGACGTTTCTCTCCCTCTCTTTCTCCATCTCTTCCTCTCTGTCTAAAAATAAAATCTTAAAAAAGAATAATAAAATAAAATAAAAAATTAAAAAGTAAAGGTTAATTTCAAGATAACATCAGATAAAAACATGGCTTAACAGAAAGAAAAATGTAACAGAATCACTAGGCTCAATCTAATGCTGTACCTGTCACTGTTACCATGAATAAATAATAACTCTTGCCCTGGCTGGTGTGACTCAGTGGATTGAGAACTGGGCTGTGAAGCAAAGGGTCACCAGTTCAATTCCCAGTCAGGGCACATGCCTGGGTTGCAGCTCAGGTCCCTAGTAGGGGGAGTATGAGAGGCAACCACACATTAAAGTTTCTCTCCCTTTCTCTCTCTCTCCCTTCCCCTCTCTCTGAAAATAAATAAATAAATCTTTAAAAAAATAATAATAACTCTTATCTCAGTTCCTTCTTAGTCAAATGAAGGTGTTCGTGTCCTCTACACCATCACTGTCTAGTAAAACTAACTATGATGATGCAAATACCCTATTGTTGTGCCGTCTGATATTGACTATTGAGACTTGAAATGCTATTACTGTGACTATGGAATAAAATGTTTTATTTTAATTAATTTTGAAAGCTCCATTTAACTAGTGTCTAAAAAGCCTTCCACAGCATCTTCTATAAAAATTACTTTTACCTGAAAAAAAATTACTTTCACCTGTGCTTTTCTTACTCTGGTTAGCAAATACAAAGCTGAAACCATGAAGGAAGAAAGGACTTCCGTTATTCTAAAAAAGAGCAAATCTTTCAAGAAAAAAAATGTATTACATTTGTAAAAATCAGAATTGGAGGCTGGAACTTAAAGAAATAAACCAAGAGCCAGATTATATAATATTAACTCTGGAAAACACCTCTAGGTTTGTTTAATTCAACTGTTTGAAAAAAAAGTAAACTGTTCTAGTTTTATTTAATCCCTAGCACACTGTCTCAAGGAAGAATACAAAAATAATCAGTATTTGTTTGAGCCATTAACAAATAGATTTCATCTGGAAAGGTAGAATAATTTGGTCAGTATGTTATTTTCTCAGCAGATTTAAACTTAGTCAATTTTCTTAACTCGAAATGACATAGATCTAAAGTCTCCAAATTATTTTCAAGATTCCTATTTTATATAGCTTGTATTTTAAAAAATATTGACAGATATTAACACAAGTGAACACTCAATTTTTTTTATATTTCTAAAAATTTTGTGTAGCACTTTTTTTTTGCTAATAAAAATAAATGGTTTACATAAGACCCAATTTCATCATCTGGAACTTAAAAATATAAGAAAAGAAAAACAACAGTGAACTGAATAATGTTTTTATTACATACCTGGACCCTTAGCAGGAGGTGGTGATTTGTTTGGTTTCTATTAAAATAATAATGGTGAAAACAGTTGAACACTTACATATTAAATATAGTTAAATTCTGATCATTAATACTCAAAATTATGAACATCTTTCCTCATCTCATCCCTGCCAAAATTTACAAAATAAGCTAACAATTCCACAAAAGATCACTACAACAATTTATTTTATTAGAACAAATACCTCCTTGATCAAAATTCAAATATTTCAAAAATTATCAGTATTAGGCCTGGCGGGGTGGCATACTTGGTTGGAGAGTTGTCTGGTACACCCCCCCGCCACCGCCTCCCCAAAAGGTTGTGGGTTTGATTCACAGTCTGGGCACATACTTAGGTTGTGGGTTCAATCCTGGTCAGGGCGCCCACCGGAGGCAACTTATGTTTCTCTTTTCACATCAATGTTTCTCTCTTTTTCTCTCTTGCTCCGTCTCTCTCTCAAGTCAATAAAAACATACCCTTGGGTGAGGATTTTTTAAAATTGTCAGTGTTAGCCCTGGCTGGTGTGACTCAGTGGATTGAGTACCAGCCTACAAACCAAAGGGTTACAGGTTTGATTCCCAGTCAGGGCACAGGCCTGGGTTGCAGGGCAAGGCCCCCCAGTAGGGAGAGCACGAGAGGCAATCACACATTGATGTTTCTCTCCCTCTTTCTCCTTCCCTTCCCCTCTGTTCAAAAATAAATTAAAAAAATATTTTTAAAAATACCACCTAGGTCTTTAAAAAAATAAATAAAATAAAAATTGTCAGTGTTAGATAACCTACAAAATCTTAATAACAAAAATATCTGTCCTGCTGCCTCTAGTTTAAGATTTCTATGCACCATTTTACCCATTTTTTAAATATATTTTATTGATTATGCTATTATAGTTGTCCCATTTCCCCCCCTTTCTTCCCCTCCACCCCCACCCCCCCATTCCCCACCCTTTAGTTTTTGTCCATAGGTAATACACATAAGTTGTCTTCTACACTTCCTATACTATTCTTAACCTCCCCCTCTCTGTTTTCTACCTACCATTTATGCTACTTATTCTCTGCACCTTTTCCCTCTCTCTTCTCCTCCCACTCCCCTGTTGATATCCCTCCATGCCTTGTATAAATCCCTTTAACATTTCATATAATAAAAGCTGGGTGTTGATAAACTCCTTGAACTTGACCTTATCTGAGAAGCACTTTATCTGCCCTTCCATTCTAAATGATAGCTTTACTGGATAGAGTATTCTTGGATGGAGGTCCTTGCCTTTCATGACTTGGAATACTTCTCTCCAGCCCCTTCTTGCCTGCAAGGTCTCTTTTGAGAAATCAGCTGACAGTCTTATGGGAATTCCTTTGTAGGTAACTGTCTCCTTTTCTCTTGCTGCTTCTAAGATTCTCTCCTTATTTTTAATCTTGGGTAATGTAATTAT
>PVJI01005720.1:0-37174 GCA_004026765.1 Micronycteris hirsuta | reverse complement strand
GACTTCCTGAAAATCTATTTCCTTCACCAGCTTGGGGAAGTTCTCCTTCATTATTTGTTCAAATAAGTTTTCAGTCCCTTGGTCTTCCTCTTCTCCTTCTGGCACCCCTATGACTTGGATGTTGGGACGTTTAAAGATGTCCTGGAGCCTAAGCCTCTTCTCAGTTTTTTGAATTCTTGTTTCTTCATTCTTTTCTGGTTGGATGTTTTTTTTCTTTCTGCTGGTCCACTCCGTTGGTTTGAGTTCCAGTTTCATTCTCATCCCTTCTCATTTGTTCCAGTAATTGCGACAATTGTGACAATCTTTCTTCAAATCCTGTGAGCATCCTGAGTACCAGTGCTTTGAACTGTGCATCTGATAGGTTGGCTATCTCTTCATCACTTAGTTGTATTTTTTCTGGATCTTTGATGTGTTCTTTCATTTGGGCCATTTTTTTTTCTCGCTGCACCTGTTACTTTAAAGGGCGGAGCCTTAGGTGTTCACCAGGGTGGGGCAAACAGTGTTGTGATGCTATCTGTGGGGGCGGGGCCTGAGAGAACAATGGTGCTTGCTCTGTTCTCTGCACTTCCTCAGCTACCCACAAGCAAGTTGGGCCCTTCTTTGCTGGCTCCAGGGTGAGTGGGTGGGCCTGCACAGTTCCAAGTCCCTGTGGGTCTCCCCAACAAATTCTCCTGTGAGGCTGGGAGGTCCTCCTGCTACTGCCTCAACCCCCACAGGTGTTTTCAATTGTTGGTTTGAGGCTTTATTTCCCTGCGTTGGTGGGCCGCGTGGTCTGTTCTGCTCCCCAGCTTTTCCTCCCGGTTTATCTGCGCATGAATGAGGGACCATCCAGTCCACCAGTCTCAGCCCTGGTTTTGCTGAGTGCGCCTGCCGAGTTTTGGCCAGGCGCGCCCGCCATGGGCCTCTCCGGGCAGCTGGAGCGTTTCTGGTACCACTCCACAAACCGCCTCTTGCTGATTGCTCTCTACCCAGCTCCGCCCCGCTTACCGGTCTGGATGAACGTGTCTTAACTCCTTGGTTGTTGGACTTCCACTCAGTTCAGTTTTCTGTCAGATCTGGCTGTTTTTGTTTTTTAAATTGCTGTTTTTCCTCTTTTGGTTGTGCGAGGAGGCACAGTGTGTCTACCTACGCCTCCATCTTGCCTGGAAGTCCCATTTTATCCATCTTTAACAGCTGACTTTTATACAGAGAGAAGGGTGGCAGAGAAAGGCAGAGAAAGAGACTATTTATTTATTTATAATCCTTACCTGAAGATATGTTAATTGATTTTAGAAGGAGGCAGCAAGGAGAGAGACAGGGAGAGAACAGACAGACAGACATCATTGTGAGAGAGAGGCATCAATTGGTTGCCTCCCATGGGTGTGGGATAGAACCCACAACCTAGGTATGTGCCCTGATCAGGAATTGAACCTGCAATTCTTTTTTTTT
This sequence comes from Micronycteris hirsuta, assembly GCA_004026765.1. Classification (NCBI taxonomy): domain Eukaryota; kingdom Metazoa; phylum Chordata; class Mammalia; order Chiroptera; family Phyllostomidae; genus Micronycteris; species Micronycteris hirsuta. The sequence continues at coordinate 35,746 of PVJI01005720.1, read as the reverse complement.
TTTGGTGTTCCAGAAGATGTTCCCACCAATTAAATCACCCATTCAGGGCAAGGAACTTTGTTTTTAAAATAATAAAAAAAGAGTAGCTAATAAGTATATCTAGCTTTTATTATTGACTCTTCAGAACTCTCAAAGAGAAGATTAAAGGCAAAGATCTGTTTTTCCTCAATTTATTACAATTCTCTTAGATTTATAAGCATTCACTTACTTTTAAGACTTAATGCCTTAAAAAACTTGAGACAAATTTAAAAGTATGTGAATTTGGGTTTTTCAAATTAAAAATAACCAATAATCAATACTGTATAGACATCTATTAAAAGAAAAAAAAAAGAATGTGTTCACTTATAAAAGCATAAAAATACAGTATCCTGAAGGCTGAATCAGTAGTGAGGCAAATCTAGCAAAGGAAGAGGCACAGACAGTGTACACCTCCACAGAGTAACCTTTAGTAATTTACTTAACCAAATGAAAGTCTGAAAAGCTTAGAGATTTCTGCATTGGCTTTAATCAAATATGGGAGGCTGTCTTGCTTTGTGTGTTTGCTTGCTCACTCTCTTTCCCTCTACATACCTTTAAAACTCTATTAGACCCACCCCTTTACGGGGAGATCAACTTGTAGGAAAGCAAAACATCACTAATGAATGACTCAGCCTTACTTTAATGTCTGTGAGAAGTGAGGTAAATATATGAAATCCTATAAGAAGGCAAAGCGGCCTGCGAAACCAAAGGGCCACTGGTTTGATTCCCAGTCAGGGCACAGGCCTAGGTTGCAGGCCAGGTCACCGATGGGTGGTGCATGAGAGGCAACCACACATTGGCATTTCTCTCCCTCTCTTCGCCTCTGTCTAAAAATAAATAAATAAAATCTTTAAAAAAATTTTTTAAATATTTCCAACAAAATTATAAAAACATAATTTCTTCCAGGCAAGTGCTTATTTGTCTAACTAGCATGGCCAGCATCTTTTCTTTTAATTATAAAAAAGTAATGAAGTCTAAGTTTACTCTCCAATATAGTCAGTAAGTAAAGATAACAAAGCATAAAGCATATAACTGAAATATTGTTTTGTTTAATTTAAGTAAGTTAGAGATATGAATCTAAAACACCCTCACAAAATTATTCAGTAACAATGTAAAACCATGTTATCAAAGAAATATTGGCAAAAGTTTAGTAGAAAATCCTTTACAATTCACTTATCTAAACAGAAAAATTGTCTGGACATACTCCTTCTTTACCATTAACATCACCCTTTCACCAACCAGTTTCTCCAGTCTCCTAAAGTGCAAAGTGAAGAATAATTAAGATAATAGGGGTTATGTTTAAATAAGAGAAAAAAATTACAGTTGGAAACTATTGAATTCCATTATTTTTACAAGAAAAAAATAAAACCTAAACAGATCATGAAGTTCTTCTAATAGAAAATATTCTTCACATATTACTTCTAGCAGAGTTATAAAATTGGGTTTAATTTTTTAAAAAGTCAAATAATTTTTAAATTCAATTTAGAAGGATAAAATGTTCTCAGAGGAAGAAGAGAAAGGAAAAAAGGAAAGGAAATGACAGAAGAGGGTAGAGAGAGAATATGAATTTCCAAACTGTATCTTACTTAACATTCTTCTCAATATTTTATATACTAAAAATTAATCACATTACTCATTTGCTTTAGAAATTAATAGGACCTCCTTCAGTTCCTTCTAAATGCCATTCTTCCATGAGAAATTAGTCCAAACTGTATGAATATTTAAAACTACATACACTGAACCATCTGATTAATTTAAAACAAAGGGAAATAATTTGAAAAACTATTTGATAGGATTACTGCATAAACAAAATATTCATAATTCCACTCTATTACAAATAGTACTTATAGGATTCTGCCCTCACCCCAAGACTACCAGGTTTTCTTTTTTGGGGGGAGATCCTTAATTCATTCCAAGTTAGAAAACTACCTCATTCTTTTATTTTTTTTTTAAGATTTTATTTATTTATTTTCAGAGAGAGGGGAAGGGAGGGAGAAAGAGAGGGAGAGAAACAGCAATGTATGGTTGCCTCTCACATGGCCCTCACTGGGGACCTGGCCTGTAACACAGGCATGTGCCCCGACTGGGAATCGAACCAGGACCCTTTGGTTCCCAGCCCGCGCTCAATCCACTGAGCTACACCAGCCAGGGCAACCTCATTCTTTTAAATAGCTGCACCATTTTCCACAGTATGAAGTTTCATAACCATTCATATATTGAGGGACTTTTAAGTTGTTTATTTTTATTTCTCTTTTTATATTATAAACAAACAACAAACAGGTGTGAAAAATGGAATGAGGTGGAAGAGGAAGTGAGAACAGAAACATGGAGAGGGTTAGGGTTACAGAAAAAATACAACATGATGACAAAAATAATTCCCAACATATCAATTATAACAAAGATAGACAATAAGTTTTCTCAAAAATGAAAGTCTTTCTGAGCAGTTACTATGTACCAGGTTCTCAGGGCCCAGAAATAAACAAGACGAAGTCTTAGCTCTTCTAGAGCTAACAATATTGAGAAATATTTCTATGAATAAATGATATCACTCAGTGAAAAACTAAGAAATAACTTAATTATCAAATGGATTATCTCTCCCTCTTTAAAAAATAAGTTAATCTTCATAACTATCTTCATAGACAAATAACATTCTATATTATTTGTTAGCTAAAAAATGTAAATAATGTAGCTTATATAAATCAATTCTTTCAAGAAATACTTGTCTTATTTTGTACAAAGAAATGTACATTAGAAGCTATTAGAATGAATTCAGTAATTTCAGCCAATACTATATGTTGAATTCAGTAACAATTTCATTAATCATTCATTCGAATAATTACTAAGTGCCTACTATGCTCTAGGCACAGTTGTAACTGCATGTGGGGGTGGGGTGGAATATCACTGAACAGAGCATATTAAAATCCTTGACGTTGGAGCTCTTATCTCTAGCGTGATTTAATAATCTCATCACAGAGTACAATATTCACAAATGTCTTTAACAAATCTAATAATATACTTGAGAATGTTTTATTCCTACTATGAAAATTTTATTCAAAAACTTACCTTTAGCCCTGGCTGGTATAGCTCAGTGGATTGAGCGCGGGCTGGGAACCAGAGGGTCCCGGTTCGATTCCCCGTCAGGGCACATGCCTGGGTTGCGGGCCGGGTCCCCAGTGAGGGCCATGTGAGAGGCAACCATACATTGCTTTCTCCCTCTCTTTCTCCCTCCCTTCTCCTCTCTCTAAAATAAATAAATTTAAAAAAAAATTTAAAAAAAAAAAACAAAAAAACTTACCTTTAATTTTACCCTCAGTGTCTGTTTTTTATCTCCACGCTCTGAGTTGTGGGTCCTAGTGACTGTGTGGTTAAGGGCTAGAGTAGAGGATGACGCCAACTATTTTGAGTTAGAATACAGGTAATACTGTTAAACAAAATTTTCATTTACTGTTATCCAGGTTTCCCTAATGGGACTTATAGCTAGGTTAGTAATATGACTGAAAACTCTGCCATGAAAAAGGGCAGGATCTCAAAATCTACTTGGGTCAGAAATTCTAGCTATAATTTAAGCTCCCCAGCTTAAGGATAATAAATACTCTGATACCCATAATACAGTATTCTAATTTTAGAACCTCTAAAATATTGGGTTGGCCAAAATTTAATTTGGTATTTTCCATAAAATAGCTCTAGTAGTGCTTAGCTGTCTTTAACTTCATTCAAAACAATTTTGTTAGATTGTATTGTGGCAGCTGTCATATAAGCATGCATTAAAAAAAACAACTTATCAGAGTTCTAAGATGGTGGAGGAGTAAGTGAAAGCTACACTAACTTCCTCTAAGGACAAATCTGGAATTACAACTAAATTGTAGAGAAATCAACTTGAATAACCAACTGAACACTAGCTGGAGAGAAGCCTTACAACTACAGACAGAAGAAAACATTTCAGCACGTGACTGGCAGGGAGTGTGCAGGAGACTCCAGAGGGTTGTCTGGGCTCCCACGGGTGGCACCTGATGTGCTAGAGGGATATTTCAGTGGCTGAGGGGGTCCCCCTGAGAAGTGTGGGGCTTATAAAGAATTAGCATCATTAAAATGTCCATACTACCCAAAGCAATCTATAGTCTAAATGCAATTCCTATTAAGATTACAATGATGTACTTCATAGGACTTCCGACAAGATGGCGGCATAGGTGAACACCCCGTGTCTCCTTGCACAGCCAAACAAGGAAAAAACCAGAAATTTATCTAAACAAAAACAGCCAGATCTGACAGAAAATCGAATTGAGAGGAAGTCTGACAACCAAGGAATTAAAGAAGATACATTCATCCAGTCTGGTGAGCCGGGAGGAGCAGGGCGGAGGGAGAGCGCTCGGCGACTCTGCAGCAAGCTGGTGAGCAGAAGGCAGGACCTCGGTTAGAGGGGCGGTTCCTGTGGGGCTGCAGCACACTGAGACGGGGGTGCCTGACCAAAGTGCGGCCAGAGTCCGGCTCATCCGGACCCAGTGGCGCTGAGACTGGTGGACCGGGCAGGTCCACATTCGTGTGCATAGAAACCGGGAGAGAAAGCAGGGCACAACCCATCGGCGCAGATTGAGAGCACCTGTGGGGGTGGAGTCGGCGGCAGGAGGAACTCCCGGCCTCACAGGAGAGTTCGTTGGGGAGACCCACAGGGGATTGGAGCTGTGCAACCTGTCCACCGACCCAGAGCGACCCCCGGAGCCGGAGCAGAGGGGCTCAAATTGCTTGCGGGAGGCGGTGTGGGTGTGGAGAGTGGAGCAGGCGCCATTGTGCTCCCAGGTCCCGCCCCCACAGGCTACGTCACAGCACAACTACCGTGAGTTTCCCTGCCCAGATGAACCCCAAGGCTCCGTCCTCCTTACAGTAACAGGCTCACCGAGGAAAAAAAAATGGCCCAAAGAAAGGAACAGATCAAAGCTACAGAACTAACCGACCAAGAGATAGACAACCTATCAGATGCACAGTTCAAAACCCTAGTAATCAGGATGCTCACAGAATTCAACGAAAAATTATCGAAATTGCTTGAACAAATGAGGAGAGATCTGCAGAGAACCAATAGGGATAAGAAGGAAACTGGGACTCAAATCAACGCGCTGGACCAGAAGAAAGAAAAAAACATCCCACCAGAAAAGAATGAAGCAACAAGAATTCAAAAAATGGAGGAGGGGCTCAGAAACCTCCAGGACATCTGTAAATGGCCCAACATACAGATCACAGGGCTGCCAGAAGGAGAAGAAGAAATCCAAGGAATTGAAAACTTATTTGAACACATAATGATGGAGAATTTCCCGAAGCTGGTGAAGGAAATAGACTTTCGGGAAGTCCAGGAAGCTCAAAGAGTCCCAAAGAAGTTGGACCCAAAGAGGAACACACCAAGACACATCATAATTACATTACCCAAGATTAAAAATAAGGAGAGAATCTTAGAAGCAGCAAGAGAAAAGGGGACAGTTACCTACAAAGGAATTCCCATAAGACTGTTAGCTGATTTCTCAAAAGAGATTACAGGCAAGAAGTGTCTGGAGAGAAGTATTCCAAGTCATGAAAGGTAAGGACCTCCATCCAAGAATACTCTATCCAGCAAAGTTTTCATTTAGAATGGAAGGGCAGATAAAGTGCTTCTCAGATAAGGTCAAGTTCAAGAAGTTCATCACCACCAGCCTTTATTGTATGAAATGTTAAAGGGAGTTATATAAGGTATGGAGGAATATCAACAGGGGAGTGGCAGGGGGAGAGGGTGGGAATGGGGCACAGAACAAGTAGCATAAATGGGAGGTAGACAACAGACAGGGGGAGGTTAAGAACAGCATACGAAGTGCAGAAGCAGAAGGACTTATGTGTATGACTTATGGACAAAACTAAAGGGTGGGGAAAGGGAGGGGTAAGGGGGGGCAAGAAGGGGGGGAAGAGTGGGACAACTGTAACAGCATAATCAATAAAATATAGTTTAAAAAAAAGATTACAATGATGTACTTCATAGAAGTAGAACAAATATTTCAAAAATTTATGTGAAACAACAAAAGGCCTTGCAGAGCAACAGCAATCCTGAAAAAGAAGAACAAAGTTGGAGGAATCACGCTACCTCGTATCAAAGTGTACTAGAAGGACATTGTAATCAAAACATCCTGGTCCTGACATAAAAACAGACACACAGATCAATGTAACAGAATAGAGAGCCCAGAAATAACCCCACACCTTTACAGTCAATTAATATTAAACAGAGGAAGCAAGCACATACATTGGGCTAAAGATAGTTTATTCGATAAATGGTGTTGAGAAAATTGGATAGATATGTGCAGAAAAATGAAACTAGACCACCTTCTTACACTACACACAAGAATAAATTCAAAATGAATCAAAGACTTAAATGTTAGACTTGAAACCTAGAAGTCCTCGAAGAAAACATAGGTAGTAAAATCTTGAGCATTGCTCATAGAAATTTTTTATCTGATATATCTCCCCAGGCCAGGAAAACAAAAGAAAAAAAATAAACAAATAGTACTTCATTAAACTAAAGAGTTTTTGCACAGTGAAGGAAATCATCAACAAAATAAAAAGACAACCCACAGAATGGGAGAACACATTCATCGATACATCTGATAAGGGGTTAATATCCAAAATTTATAAAGTACTTACAAAACTCAACACCAAAAAACAACCAAATTAAAAAATGCACAAAGGACCTGAATAGTCACTTCTCCAAAGAGAACGTACAGATGGCAATAGACATATGCAAAGATGTTCAACGTCACTAATCAGAGAAATGCAAATTAAAATCACAGTGAGATAGCATCTCACACCTGTCAGAATGGCTATCATCAATAAATCAACAAACAAGTGCTGGCGAGGATGTGGAGAGAGGGGAACCTTTGTGCACTCTTGGTGAGAATGCAGACTGGTGCAGCCACTGTGGAAAAGTCTGGAATTTCCTCAAAAAACTAAAAATGCAACTGCCTTTTGACCCAGTGATCCCACTTCTGGGAATATGTCTGAAGGAACCCAAAACACTAATTAGAAAGACATAAGCACCCCTATGTTCACTGCAGCATTATTTACCATCGCCAAGATATGGAAGCAGCCCAAGTGTCCATCAATAGATGAGTGGATAAAGCGACTATGGGATATTTACACAAAAGAATTCTACTTGGCTATAAAAAAGAAAGTTTTACTCTTTGCAACAGTATGCATGGATCTGGAGAACATTATGCTAAGTGAGATAAGCCACTCAGAGAAAGACAAATACCATATGATTTCACATATATGTGGAATACAATTAACAAACTGAACTAACAGGCAAAACAGACAGACTCACAGATGGAGAACAGAGGATAGTCATTTGGGGGTGGAGAGGTTCAGGGGGTGGAGGGATTGAGAAAAAAAGAAGAAGGACTCATGGACATGGACAGCAGGGTGGTGACTGCTGGGGGAGGGGGGCATGGGGGACTAAATGGTAATGGAAAAATATAGTAAAGACTATACATTTAAAAAATAAAATAAAAATACTTATCAAAATTGTGAATTTTTGTGTACAGTTGTCCCTCGCTATATCACGGTTCACTTATTGTGGCTTCACTGTATCGCAGGTTTTTAAAAACAATACAGTACCCATTTAAATATTGAAGGTGGAAGAAAATACACATTTTTGGCATATTATGCTTTATTATTTCAAGAAAAGTAAAAATGCAACTGAAACACAAAAAAAGATTTGTGCAGTGTATGGAGAAGGTGCTATGACTGACTGAATATGTCAAATGTGGTTTGGGAAGTTTCGTGCTGGAGATTTCTCACTGGATGATGCTCCAAGGTTGGGCAGACTGGTTGATAGTGATACAATCAAGACATTAATTGAGAACAATCAACATTATACCACATAGGAGATAGCCAACATACTTAAAATATCCAAATCAATACAGTTATTAGTAAAAATGAAAAATGTGTTTTTTATTTTATAGAAAAAACCATATGGAGTTTTTGGCCAACCCAATAAATGATAATAGCATATGAAATCTTACTATGGACCAATGCCTGAGCAAGCACTTTACGTACATTATAACTTAATATGTAGAACACTGCATAAGGTAGGCACTTTCATTTACTCCTTTTATAGATTAGGAAACAGTTACATACCCTGCCCATGATAACAATTTAGTAGTAGAACCCAAATTTAAACCCAGAAAGTATGACTCCAGAAAATGGGCTCTTAAACAACATCACTAAACTTCCTTATGTAATGGATACCTCTCCCAGAAGTGAGGGAGGTGTTGAACTGAGTACGCCTGTGACACCCTGGCGGGGAAGCTGCAGAGGTAACTGGAGCCATGTTACCCTAGTCCTGCCTGGCCAGGCACACAGACACCCTGGGGGCAGTGACTGAAGGAAGAGTGCTGTGAATATTGTTACCAAACCCAAACAATAGGGGGCGGTCTTACCCCTTGCTGTCTACCAGGCAAATCTCCAAAGACAGAGTTCGGTGGAAAAGAAAGGAATATTTTATTTAATGGCTAGCTTCTGCTTAAAATATCTGAGTAACAAAAGTAAGGGGAAAGTGAAAGTCAGAGTATGACACCAAAAACAGCTATTAAGTATGTGTCATTACAGCTACTACATAGGTTCAAGAACTGAAAATAACACAAGAACAAAAATCTGCTCACAGTGCTAACTATTATCACCAAGGTTTTTGGAAAATAATGGCAAGTTTCTACCTCAAAGCTTGTTCCCTCTAAGACACCCAGAGAAAAATCGCCCTGTCACCCTCTGCCAGCTCAGTTCAAGGATGCACCAGGAACCTTTTCTCCCACCCAAAAGTATAACAGACATAGGTGGCGTAGCTGGTGTCTAGTCACTGTCCAGCTTCAGGCATCTTTTGGAGTCTGTGCCCCCAGGCCTCTGCTCACAGGCCTGCAGAGGCCTCCACTGTCAGGCCTCCTGGCTGCTGTTGACATGCCCCCTGCACTGTGGGAAGGGGAAAGAACCAACTGACTTATCCCTTCCCGGCATGCTCTGTTTCAAAGGTCCTCTCCTAGAATCCCATGGGCACAGAAAGCCAGTGGGTGTATCCAGCCTTCCAACCAATGAGGGTATTGGCCATATTTGCCTTTGCTCCTCTTCTACCTGCCATGTTCAGCAAGGGGACAAAGTCTCCAGTCATACATGTGCAGCTCAAATCTACCCCCATTTCTGGGGGTTCTGTCCCCCATTACAGTAGGACATCTGGATGCACAGATTTCAAAATATGCCTGAAGCTAGTTTCAGCTCCTATACTAGGACTGCCCAATTTACAGAAGCATTTCAAATGGTACATTCATGAAAGCCAGGGGATTGGACTGGGGTTACTAACCCAGACTCTGGGAAACATCCCCAGACCCCTAGCCTATCTCTCAAAGAAGCTGGATCACATAACAAAGGGATGGCCACCCCTCTGGACAGTAACAGCTACCTGTGACATCTTACAGGAAGCTGAGAAGTTCACTTTGGAACAACCAACTACAGTAGTGGTACCACACCAGGTCTTAACTCTATTGGAACAGAAAGAAGGGTACTGGCTGACAGAAGGGTGTGGGGGAAAATACCATGCCATTCTGTTGGACAACCCAAATGTCACCTTGTAGACTACCACAACTTTGAATCCAGCCACTCCGCTCCTGTACATGGAAGGAGACTCAGCCCTCCAGCATGACTGCTTGGAAATTACTGACAGAGTTTATTCTAGCAGGCCAGATCTACTGGCCCAACCGCTAGTGACACCAGACTGGGAGCTGCACACAGACTGGAGCAGCTTCATGGACAATGGCCAACGATGAGCTCAATGAGCTGGGTATGCAGTAGTCACCAGAGACAAGGTAATAAAAACCCAAGCCCCTGCACTGGGAACCTCAGCACAGAAGGCTGAACTGATAGCCCTCAGAAAGGCCTTAGTACTGTCCAGAGAAAGAAGGTTAACATCTATACGGACTCCAAATATGCCTTCGTGGTAGTCACTGCCCTGCAGCAATATGGAAAGAGAGACGACTCTTAACCTGAAGGAACAAGGATGTTAAACCTGCAGAGGAGATTACAATTGCTAGAGGAAGTGAATCTACCAGACCAGATTGCCATAACGCACTGCGCAGGGCACTGAAAGGACAGTTCCCAAAGGAGCTAGGGAAACCAAACTGCTGATAAAGCAGCGAGAGGGCCTCCACGCCTGGGGGTTTTGATCCTCTGCTTGGACTTGTCAAAATTTAAACCTCATTACACAAAGTGAAATGAGAAACGGGCCCATGAATGGAGATTCACTAACACTGATCCCAGTTTCATATGGAAGATCAGCACCCATGGTACAATCTTACTCCCTGAGGCTCTAGCATATCCCATCCTCAAACACCTATTTGAAGGGACCCACTATGGAAGGGATGCTTTGAGGGACCTCATTAGGCCACATTTGAAAGGCCTTCATTTGCAAAGGACCATTCTGAGGATTACCGAAGCCTGTCATATATGTGCCAAAAACAATCCTAAGATAGAACATGTCCCGGCAAAAAAGGGTGTACAATATAAAGAGTTATACCCATTTGAGGACTGGCAAGTGGATTTTACACAAGTGCCTAAAACCAAAGGGAATTTCAAATTTTCATTAGTTTTTGTGGACACTCTCTCTGGATGGGTAGAGGCACACCCCACTACAAGTGAGAAGGCAACTGAGGTAGCGAAACTTAAAAGAAATCATTCCTAGGTTTGGACATCCTCACAGCACTCAGAGTGACGATGGACCATCGTCCACTTCAGAGATCTTCCAGGAGGTTGGACAGGCACTGCAAATATGGTGAAAACTACATGCATCTTGGAGGCCCCAATCTATGGGAGAAACTGAGAAAATGAATCACACAATAAAGAAGACCCTGGGGAAAAAAAAGTGCTAGGAAATGCATTTGAAATGGAACAGGCACTTCCCATTGCTTTGGTCTGGATTAGGGTAGCGCCCAGAAGTGGGCTTAAGTTAAGCTCTTTTGAAAATACTTGATGGGAGACCCTTCCAAATTTCTGTTTTAGGGATAACCCCTTTAGATTTGGAGCATGAGCCAAAAATTAGACAATATATACAATATTTAAAGCAAACACTAACCATTTTGCACAAGTTTGCTCATTGCAGGTCTGCCTACCCACCTGATGAGCCCTTCCACCTATCCCAGTTGGGTGGACCGAGTCTTACGAAAGACCTAGAAGACTCAAGAACCCAAACAACAGTTAGCCAAGCAATGGACTGGTCCCTATGATGTCCTACTGACAATGCACTCTTCTCTGGAGCTCACAGGAATTAAGCCTTGGATCCACCACACACAGATAAAATGGGCACCACCTGAGGAAGACTCTGACCCTGCTGCTCTGGTTGATACTGTAAAGAACAGCTAGACCTGCACTCTGGAAGGAGATTTGAAATTTCTCTTTCAGAAGAAGACAGTGGGCCCCAATGCATTGTGACAATGTTCCTTTACTTTATTTATGTGTTTGCAAGTCTAGGGACTTTTGGCTGCTTGATACTGAGTTAAGGTATGCTCCTTCCCACAGTTAAAAAGAACAAGGATTGAAAATGAGTTGTGGTTATTTCTGCATGAAAAAGTTGTGAGTTTTAACTTGAAATGAAAGAAACATCAGTTCTTAGTTACAGTTATTCTTTGCTAGCTTTCTGATCTTGTGGGGACTTAGCTGTTTCATCTCTGCTGTTTGGGCTTCATGCCTTTTGGACCTTGTAAAGGTCATTTGTGGTATTGGTTGGCATGAGGTAATATCTCTGCCATGTGGGCTTTGTGCCATTTGGATCTAGGAAAGGTCATTTGATGCTGGTGGGCATACCAGCTGGGATGAGAGGTCATGTCTCCGCCAGGATGCACTGGTGGGCAAGAGAATGTCTCTTGCCACTGGGGTTTCATGCCATGTGGATCTCAGAGAGGTCATCTGTGTGACCAGTTAGTGGGACTGGTTGGTTAGTGGGACTGGTTGGTGTGAGACAAGAGCCTAAGGCTAGTTCCAGGCCTTCCCTCCCTTTTTCTTTTCCTTTTTTTTTAAAATTTTAATTTATTCATCTATTGAGAGAGGGGAAGAGAAGGAGAAAGAGAGGGAGAGAAATATCAATGTGTGGTTGCCTCTCTTGCAACCCATACTGGGGACCTAGCCCGCAACCCAGGCATGTGCCCTGACTGGGAATCGAACTGGTGACTCTTTGGTTCTCAGCCTGTGCTCAATCCACTGACCTACACCAGCCAGGGCCCCTCCCTTTTTCTGAAACTCTGTCTTTGCTTTGGATTTCTGTTTTGTTTTGAAAAGAAATTGAGGTTTCCATGGTTAAAACACCACATTAAGTTAGAAGGTAAAATAACAAAAGATATAAGGCATAAAAATTCCAGTAGATGTTGGGAGGACAAGGATTTTCCTTCTTGCTTTGTATTTTTTCCCTACCTGGTCCCTCTAGAATTTGGATGATAATAAGGGTAATTTTACGGAGTGGAATCACGTTTTAAGGAAAATCACAATGCTCATTTGTGAATATTGGACTTTATTGATGCTAACTGTCCTCAAAGTTTGTTTTCACTTAGAAGCTGAACTAGTTTACATGAAGGATTTGCCAAATTGTCACTGCTTGGTATCATTCCAGCAAAGGCTTTGCAGCTGAACATCTTCTCAAAAAACAAGTCTTGGGGACTCAGAGATGGTGTAGGCCCCACACGAGAAGCCCACCATCTTTGTTGCCTCCTAAGATTCAGTGGTCTGGCTGGACTAAATGATTGAGTTGGTGAAGTATGAGGTGGCCTATTTGCTTCGTTTTGAAACAGGTTTTCTTTTCTGCCTTAATGGTTTGGATAGAAAAGATCCAGAAGCATTAAAAGATGGAAACTGTAACAGTCCCTACCTTCATTATTTAGTTGTTCAGAATGTGCTTTTTAACCCTCTTGCCAAATTTGTTGCCTCCACAATACAACAAGGTTGCCAACCTGCCCAGTGATGCAATCCTTTGGACATCGTGCACACCATTTTGCAGGGACAACCAACTGACCTGGACCATGCAAGATCATTCTCCCTCATGTGAAGACTCCCCTCCACTACAGATCCCCTTTTGGAAGGGACCTATGGACCAGGGGATAGCTAGGACTACAACCAGATCCAGCAGAAAGTAGTTACAGAAGAACAAGACCTTTGTCCATTTGCCCTGCAAGATTACAAGTGTTCAGAGTGTTTAAAGGAGGGAATTATACCAGAAGATCTCCTCACTGGAAACGGGGGAGGGTTGAACTGCACATTCATGCACTGCCCTGGCGGGGAACTTCCCTCTCCTTCATGGGAAGTTGCAGAGGCAACTGGAGCTGTGTTACATGGGTCTTGCCTGGCCAGGCTTACAGACACACTGGTGGCAGCAACTGGAGGAAGAGGACAGTGCACTGTGAGTAGCACACCTGGATACACAGACTTCAATAGATGCCTGAAGCCAGGTAATGACTGGCAACCAGCTAAGCCACCTACATTTATATACTTTTCAGTGGGAGAAGTAGCTCCTGGCACAACCTTGAACTGAGCTGGCCGAGGGTGGTAGGGTGATTTTCTTTGGGTGTCTTAGAGGAAACGGGCTTCGAGGCAGCAATTTCCTATTATTTCAAATAATATAATTGTTAAATAAAACAGGGTGTCCAATCTTTTGGTCTCTCTGTGCCACATTGGAAGAAGAGTTGTCTTGGGCCATGTATTAATTAAATATATTGTGATATGTAATGACAAGAATATCTCATAATATTTTAAGTATATTTACGATTTTGTGTTGGGCTGCATTCATAGCCATCCTGGGCTGCATGTGGCCTGTGGACTGCAGGCTGGACACCTCTGAAACAAAAGATTCCATTCCTTTCCACTGAACTCTGTCTTTGGAGTTTTGCCTGGAAGGTGGCAAGTTGCAGGACCAACCCCGCGCCCCCCCACCCAACTGGTTGGGTTTGGTAACACTTACAATGAGATAGAGAAGAAAAGAAAGTCTTGATACTTTATTGCTGCTACCTAAGTGAAAATATTTAGGTAATGCTATAACCCTGATTCTAACTATAGTCTAGTAAACAACTTCCACTGTAATTTACTACAGTTCAATCCTTCATCATCTTATACTAGTGTTTCCTTGAATCCTCCCCCCAGAAATAACACTACATTTTACCTTAGACTTCATTAAATATCTGAACATGCTGCTAACTTAGCTATCGCTGTGTGTCCTGTTTACCTTTGAAGATACTTTAATTTCCCCCAATTCTAACCACCCTATCTTCCAATCTGGTGTTACCCATACACAGCAAATGTGCTTTCAATGGTGAAAGCAAGACTCACAGGCCATCATGTAGGGTGACTCTGAGACAATTTTTACTAATAACAACTCTGGAGTAGAGGATATTTTAAATAGCAAATGAAAAATTACTTGTGTAGGCGCTAATGTGCAGGCACAGACATCTATCCAAATGAGCCCATTTGTGCTATTAAGATGGATGCGTGTCACTCTGTGCATTTGACCTCAAATGTAAAAAAAAAAGGTGGCGTGGAAATCACAAGCTGTTGGATAACTTGAACTGTGGGACAAGAAAATCAAAGGCAATGAGTATTTTCTGTTAGAGACAGTCACGAAGACAGAGGAGACTGAGAAGGCCCACAGTGGGCCTGTGACTGAAAAAAGGCCCCGCATCAGCCCAGGCCTCTGCATTCCCAAATGCCCCATGTGGAAGGCCCCACAACTCTGGAGTTCCTAGGAATAAGTCATTGTGATTTGATTCTTAGCCCGGCTCACACAGCAATTCTGAGACACTTGGGAGGGTTGTCCAACAGTGCTACAGACTTTTGGTGGACTGGACCAGTTCAGTCCTACAACCATAGTGATGACCGCCTAGTTTGGAGGCTTTGGCTCTGGCTTAGGCCATTCCCTGGGGCAAGTGGGTGGCAATGTGACTTCCTTCACAGGCCACATCTCCAACTTCAGAAAAAAATGTGCTGATGAAGGGATCTGAAAGGGGGCAGAATCATCTGACTCTAAGAGAAAGGAGGTTGAAGCCACTCAGGAGACCCTAACATAAGAGAAGGAGAGACTTAAAACTCTTCATTGTGATCTAGAACAGCAGTATGAAACATCATGGCTTCAAATAAAGCAGCAAACTGCTGCTCACTGACATCAACTACAACAGAAAGACTTAGAATTCAAATTTCTGAGAGGAAAACAGATAGTGCTAAAGAATAAGTTGCTGAAGCTGCAGTCAGCCACTCGGTCAGGAAATTCTAGAGCTGGCCTTGTACCATGAACCCCTGCATCACCTTCACTGGGTTATGACATCAACTGTCATGCTTCAGCTCGCAACGGAGATGACATAGACTTTCCTGACCTGATTTCATCACAACAGGAAGTAAACCACTGTCAAGTAAAGTTCTAAGACTTGAGGCTGAAGTTAGCAATTGAAGGCATTTTGCTCAGACTTCCACAGCAAACAGCTCTGATCACAATGGAACCTACAAACTGCAAAATATCATTAAGAAACTTCAACAGAAGCAAAACAGGAAATTTATGACCATCAACTTGAACTGGCAGTATTGCAGAATGTCTGTCAACAGAAAGTGGCAGAAATAAGTTGTAGGCATTAAGGTAAAATAAGTGAATATGAAGAAAGAATTGAAGAACTGGAAAATCTGCTACAGCAGAGTGGCTGGGGAATTTGGAGTAACCAATGGCTCTAACATTTGTGATATGCAAAAATTTATTCAAGTTCTACAAACTCAAAAAGAGTTACCAAGAGAACTTGAGGTTACAATTAAATACATCAATAAAAAATTACCTTCTGCAAAAAATGATATTATGAGGTCTATTTGGAAAAAGTCTAGCCATTATCAATATAATGAGAACAGTATGTGTAACATTGAGGTAACCCAACAGCCAAGGAGAGTGGACTGCGATGCACAGATGTGAACAATGACAACTTTACTGTACTAGTCAGTGGGGGCGGTAGACATCGTTGAGTGAGCATGTGTGGCTGTCACATTCAAAATGACTGAGTAAAGCAAAAAATCTGCATCAAATTTTGTATTAAGCTTGAACATTCCTCCATGGAAACTATTCGGATGATTCAGAAGGCTGCAGCTATCTATGGCAAATAGGTGATTGTAGCTTCATCACGACAATGTGCCCACTTACGTATCATGTCTTGTGCATAGTTTTTTAGTGAAACATCAAATCACTCTGGTGACTCAGCCCCACTACAGCCCAGATTTGGTGCCCTGGGACTTCTGGCTTTCCCCCAAAATGAAAATAAGACCTTTGATGAGATTCAGGAAAATACAACAGGGCAGCTGATGGTGACTGGAAGAACTGTGTGAGGTACCAAGATACCTACTTTGAAGGGGCCTGAAGCGTCATTGTCCTATGTACAATGTTTCTTGTATTTTCTTCAATAAATGTCTCTATTTTTCATAGTGCATGGCTGGATACTTCCTGGACAGATTACTGTGTGTGTGTGTGTGTGTGTGTGTGTGTGTGTGTGTTCCACACTAGAGGACACGCTCATTGATTTTAGAGAGAAGGGAAGGGAGAGAGGGAGAGAAACATTGATGTAAGAGAGAAACATCAGTTGCCTCTCACACACGCCCCAACCTGGGACTGAAACTTCAACCTAGACATCTACCCTGACAAGAATCGAACACATGACCTTTCAGGCTACTGGACAATGCTCCAACCAAATGAGAGACTCTGGCCTGGGCAAAAGAGATATTTTAAGGAGAGAACAAGCTCAAATAAATGAAGAAAAGACAGAAACAAATGAAGAATGTGAATTGAAGTCTTATATTAGGAAGCAAAGTGATACAGTGACAGAAAAGGACAGAGTTCTTCCACAGAGGACATCGTGGAAGAAGAGTTCAGAGAGCAACAAACGCTGACTGATACTGAAAATGAAATAATGAGACAAAGTAGCTTAGGCCAGGATAACAATCTCATTGATGACAACCTGAATGACTGTGTTCAAGTTTTAGGCAAAAAAAAAAATTATTAAGTGAAGAAAAGGAAGAACTTTAACTGTCACTTTTATTAAAGGTTTATTTATTTTTAGAGAGAGGGAAAAGGAGGGAAAAAGAGAGGGAGAGAAACAGATGTGAGAGAGAAGCATCGATTGGTTGCCTGTATATAACCGGGGACCAAACCAGCAACCCAGGCATGTGCCCTGGCCCAGGATCAAACTGGCCACCTTTCGCTTTGCAGGATGACACCCCACCAACTGAGCCACACCTGTCAGGGCTCAACTATCACTTTTAAAATCGAACAGTGTGAAGGAATTAAAAGTACAGCTATGAGCCCTGGCCAGTGGGGCTCATTTGGTTGGAGCATTGTCTTGTGCATCAAAACATTGTGGTTTGATCCCCAGTCAGAGCATATACTTACGTTGTGGGTTCAATCCCTGATTTCTCTCTCTCTCAAATCAATAAACCTATCTTTGGGTGAGGATTAAAAAGAAGCATAGCTATGAGAAACATGAATTAGTATTCAGAAGTAAATCATTTAAGATGTGACTTAAAGACCAAGGACCAAAACTTAGATAGTAGCTGAGTTAAGAGAGTTGGCTCAACAGAAACAAAAACTTGCAAAGTGTATGGTTTTCATGAAAGATCAGCTATCAAAACAACAAAATGAGCCCTGGCTGGTGTGGTTCTGTTGTTTGGAGTGTTGTCCTGTAGAACAAAAGGTCTCAAGTTTGATTCCTGGTCAGGGAACATAGCCAGGTTTTGGGTTCCATCCCTGGTTGGGGCACGTGTAAGAAGGCAACCAATTGATGTTTCTCTCTCACACTGATGTTTCTCTCTTTCTCCCTTCCTCTCTCTCTAAAAGCAATGAAAAAAAAATGTTGTTGGGTGAGGATTAAAAAAAGGAGGAGATAGCATTATCAGTAAACTAAAACAAGCTCTAGATGATGGAAAAAAAAGAGTTCATCAACTTGAAGATAATAAAGCGAACATCACTGAATAGTCAGAACTGCCCAAAGAAAAGTTAATTCAAAGTGAACTGGCTGTTAATGATTTGTATTTAACCTGGCAGAAGCTTGAGGAAAAATAGAAGATTTGGTAATCAGCTAAACCAGTCATAAAATATAATTTAAACATCCAGAAGAAGAACTTTGAGCTTAAGAAACATATTAAACAGAAGGAGCTTTCTAGAGTCCAGAATTTGAAGGAGTTAGCATAAATTCAGCTCTGCATAGGGCAGCTTTGCAATACTAAGGATGATCTTTTAGGTAAATTTGACCTATTTCAATCACACAGCCCTCCACCAGATCAATTACTTCAGAATCCATAGACTCTCTTAATGTAATTAAATCTGATGAACTCAGTGAGTCTTCTAAATTGCTCCAAGAAGAGGTACAAGAGCTTAGAAAATCAACACAGGAAAAAGAAGAAACAGAGCAAAAATTAATACACATGCATTAAAGAAAAAATTACATAATGGTCACTGCCTAACAAGAGGCAAAAGAAAACACCAGTATTCTCTGGCTGGGATACTATATTAAAGAACCTGGAATATCATTAATGCTGCTCAGCTAGATCAATTACCCAACCAAAAAAAACCAACCTGAGTTTCCTTCCATCATGAACGAAAATTGGTTCTAACTGATCTTAGTTTTAAATATTGGTATATTCATATAATGTAATATTGCTTTGAAAGAAAAAATAAAGAACTACTGCAACTATATGAATGTATGCCAAACACCTTATGCTAAGTAAAATAAGACACAAGGATACATGCAGTACTATTTCATTTATGTTAGTTTCAAAAACAGGCAAAACTAATCTGGTAGAAATCAGAAGATGATTGTGTGGATTGCAGGGAGAATGAATGAAAAGAGGCATAGGAAAACTCTCTGGAGTGATAAAAACATTCTATATCTTGTTTATAGGTGTTAGCTATGCAGGTATATACAACTGTCAAAAGCTCATAAACTGAACACTTAAGATTTGTGTTTTTGTATGTAAGTTACTTCTCCACCAAATAAAATTTAATTAGAAAAAGGAAAAGAACAACTGGAATGAAAAAAATAATCAGAAGTTGCCTGATTCAAACGCTGTCACCTCTAAACTAGAAAGAACGTGAACAAACTTACTCAAAAATTTAGCAGCTAAAGGAGAAACAAGATGATTTACAAAACTTACTTGAGGAAAAAGAGCTCTTAAAGCAAAAAGTGGTGAATTACTTTAAATGTCACTAATGAAGTGAGCAAAAATAAACTGACGCAGGCAGTACCAGCCTGAAGGACAGATTATTGAATTTTTTATATTTATTAATTTATTTTTAGAAATGGGAGGGGAAGGAGAAAGAGAGGGAAAGAAATGTCAATGTGTGGCTGCCTATCGCATGTTGCCCACTGAGGATCTGGCCCGCAACCCAGGCATGTGCCCTGACTGGGAACTGAACTGGCGACCTTTTAGTTTGCAGGCTGGCACTCAATCCAGCCAGGGCAGATTACTGAATTTTGAAGTGGACATGTATAAACTAAAACAGGAAAATGAAAAAATAGTAGAAACGCCTAGGGAAAAGAAACAGAAAATCAAGCACTGTAAGAGACAAATATATGACTTTCTTTGATGAAGAAAGAGAAAGAATTTGAATATGTTGCAATGATGAAGAAGGCTCTTGTTTTACACTAACTATTGAAAGAAAAAGAATAGGGCAAGATGTGGGAATTAAATGAGCTTTTAAATGCAGTTACATCAATGTATGAAGACAGTTATGTTTCATCAGGAGAGAAATGAAGTCATGTTGGTATTGAAACAGAAACAAATGGAAAAGTGTGTCGTACAGAAGGAGGTTCAATGTTTACATCACAAAGACTTATGCTTAAACCAGCTGGAGAGATGGCTTAACCACATTTTATTATTCTTTAAAGTATATTTTATTGATTATGCTATTACAGTTGTCCCATTTTTTTCTCCTTTATTCCCCTCCAACCTGCACCCTCCCCACCAGCATTTCCTCCCTTTAGTTCATGTCTGTGGGTTGTACATATAAGTTCTTTGGCTTCTCCATTTCCTATACTATTCTTAACCACCCCATCTCTTCCGTACATACTATTTATGCTTCTTATTCCCTGTACCTCTCCCCCAATTCTCCCCCTTCTCCCTCTGCACTGATAACCCTCCATGTGATCTCTATTTTTGTGAATCTGTTCCTGTTCTAGTTGTTTGCTTTGTTTTGTTTTTTTTTTTAGGTTTAGTTGTTGATAGTTATGAGTTTGTTGTAATTTTACTGTTTATAGTTTTGATCTTTTTCTTAGATAAGTCCCTTTACCATTTCATATAGTAACAGCTTGGTGATGATGAACTCCTTTAACTTGACCTTATCTAGGAAGCAGTTTATCTGCCCTTCCACTCTAAATGATAGCTTTGCTGGATAGAGTAATCTTGGATGTAGGTCCTTGCCTTTCATGACTTTGAGTACTTCTTTCTAGGCCCTTCCTGCCTGTAAGGTTTCTTTTAAGAAATCAGCTGATAGTCTTTTTTTTTAAAAAAGACTTTATTTATTTATTTTTAGACAGAGGGGAGGGAAGGGATGAAGAAAGGGAGAGAAACATCAATGTGTGATTGCCTTTTGCATGCCCCCTACTGGAGACGTGGCCTGCAACCCAGGCATGTGCCCCGACTGGGAATCAAACTGCTGACTCTTTGGTTTGCAGGCTGGCACTCAATCCACTGAGCCACACCAGCCGGGGTGTAAAATTAGCTGATAGTCTCATGGGAACTCCTTTGTAGGTAACTGTTTCCCTTTTTCTCACTGCTGTTAAGATTCCCTCCTTATCATCAAGCTTGGCTAATGTAGTTATGATGTGCTTTGGTGTGTGCTTCCTTGGGTCTAACTTCTTTGGGACTCTCTGAGCTTCCTGGACTTAATGGAAGTCTGTTTCCTTTGCCAGATTGGGGAAGTTCTCCTTCATGATTTTTTCAAATAAGTTTTCAATTTCTTGCTCTTCCTCTGGCACCCCTATGATTTGGATGTTGGAATGTTCAAAGTTGTCCCAGAGATTACTAAGCCTCTCCTCATTTTTTTAAATTCTTGTTTCTTCATTCTGTTCTGGTTGGATGCTTATTTTGTCCTTCTGTTCCAAATCTTTGATTTGCATCCCAGTTTTCTTCCCTTCACTGTTGGTTCTCTGTATATTTTTATTTCACTTTGCATAGCCTTCACTTTTTCCTCTATTTTGCGACCATACTCAACCAATTCTGTGAACATCCTGATTACCAGTGTTTTGAACTCTGCATCTGATAGGTTGGCTCTTTCATTATTGCTTAGCTCTTTTTCTGGAGTTTTGATCTGTTCTTTTATTTGGGCCGTAAGTCTTTGTCTCGTGTACTTGTTATATTGTACGGGGGCGGGGCCTTAGGTATTCACCAAGGCATGGCAACCCACTTCGCTGCATTTTGGCACTGTATGTGGGGGAGGGGTCAGAGAGGGAACAAATGATGCTTGCTTGGCTCTTGCCCCACTTTCAGTCACTGCCCTCCCCACAAGAAAATTGGGCCCTTCTGGTGCTGATTCCCAGAGGGGTGGGTTTGTGTACATTCTAGGACCCCATGGGCCCCTCCAACAGACTTTCCTGTGAGACTGGGCGTTTCTTTGACTATCACAATCCCCACAGGTTTTTACAGCCAGAGGTTTTGAGGGTTTAGTTTCCCATGCTGGAACCCTGGGTTGTGAGGTGTCTCGCTCCCCAGTTGTTTCTTCTGGTTTATCTGCACAAGAATGTGGGACTACCAGCCACTGCATCACCCTCCTGGTGCTCCAGCTACCACCTTGCCATGTGTCCTCTCTGCCCTGGCTGCCCGTCTCCACCCCTCCTACGTGTCTGAATGAATGTTTCTTCTTTAATTCCATGGTTGTTGGACATCCATACAGTTTGATTTTCTGACAGTTCTGGTTGTTTTTTGTTTTTAAAGTTGCTGTTGTCCTTCTTTTGGTTGTGTGAGGAGGCACAGTGTATCTACCTATGCCTCCATCTTGGCCAGAAGTCCTTAACCATGTTTTAGAATCAAAAGATTCTCCTTTTCCAGAACTTGGACTGCAGAAGATAGAGCAGCTAAACTAAGAAGGAACATCACAGAACTGAAGGAAACCTTAAAATCATCTTCTAGCAGTGGAAAAGGCAAGCCATCAAGCCAGTTTCCAGGTACATTCACTGCAGCAACAATCAAACGTTGACACTAAGGAGAGAAGAAAGTGCACTACAACTTTTGTCTCTTGGGAACAAGAAAACTAGCTTAGCAACTTGAAGTTGATACTAGTTGAATAGATGGAGAAGGCAGTCTAGAAGGAAAACTGGTGGTGTTAAAGGGACATCTTCAGAAAGCAAATGCTGGCTTAGATCTTAAGAACAAACTGAAGAATTTAAAAAACAAAGTGATGTCCAACAGAAAGTGCTGGATGAAGTACAAGAGAAATTGATAAACTTACTAAGTAGCACAGAAGGAAAAGTTGACAGAACCCAAATGAGAAACTTCTTTAAGGCATATTTTCAAACACGAAAACATAAATGTCATGAAGCATTACAGTTACTAGAAAGCACTTTGGGCATCGAAAGTGAAGAAATGGAGTTGTTCAATGAAGATCAAGGTGGTGTTACCATATGGATGACTGGGTGGCTTGCATCAAAAAGTGTTCTTAATACACATCTGAGAACAATGCAGCAGCCCATGCCTATATGTTCTTTTTTTAATTTTTAAAAATATTTTTGTTGATTTTAGAGAGAGAGAAACATCAACTGGTTGTCTCCCATATACACCCCAACTAGGGATCAAACCCACAACCTAGATATGTGCCCTGACCAGGAACTGAATCCCTAACCTTTTGGTGCAGGAGACTACACTCCAACCAACTGAGCCATACCAGCCCTGGCAACAGTTCTATTTCAGAACTTTATGTTAAATATCTAGAAGCAGAATCTCATTTAGCTTTTCCATCAGCAAAACACTCTGCTTGTGATATGATGGCTCTAGATTCACCAGGAAAGAAAAAACGAGTTCAAAATGCCTCACCAAGTCTTAAAACTACCCTAGGGTCCACATCCAGAAAAAACAGATGTGAATTCCTTTTCCACAACTGTCTCTCTTATTAACCCAGTCAGACCTAGAACTTGTGGGTCTGGGCATCTTCCTTTAAATGCTATTACTAATGTTTTGTCCACATATACACCTTTGCTATTGTCACCTGACAAGAGTGCTCAAGTTTCACTGAAAGACCTTCAAAAGCAAAAAAGATTCTCAAGCCAGAGATAAGAGCACTTCAAAGCAGTGGCCTTTTGGAAAAAGTCACATATTTGTTTGCCGTTTTATTTTAATAAAAATATTATTAATACTTAAAAATGAGTTTTATAGTTTGTTTTCTTTCCCCTTCAACATAAACACTAATAATCACTTTCTAGAAGGAAAAAAGAGGTAACTAAAATTAATTGAGTGTTGACGCCATACCAACTGTTTTCCATATGTTCTCAGTTCATTTTCGTATCTGTCACATTAGATTAATATTATTTATCCCTATTTTATACAGAAGAAACTGGGATTCAGAGACATTGACAAACTCTGCCCAAGGTAAAAAATTAATCGGTTCAGACAGAATTCTGATTCCAAAGTTGGGAGTTTTTCCCACCACATTGTGTTGCCTAGCCTGTTGCTGAAGTGTCTCTCTACAGGGTGTGTGCAGCACCAAATGAGAAAAGAGTGGATTACCTTCAGGTTTTAAGGATGAAAGAAAAGAAAAACAGAGGCTTTCCATGTGCTCTTCGGTTATCTCCTTTGGTCATCGAAAGTTCTGGAAAGGGACTTCTGGGACACTCTTCTGGCTGGCATTGCGGCACTCTACCTCACCAAGCCAAATCTGCTGAATCTCGACTTGGACAAGTGTGGGTTCATGGGACACCCTTTGGGAGTGTCCACTGTGGTCTGCTTTATACAGTTTATAATTTGCTGTAAACAACTCATTGTTCCTAATTAAACCTGTATGATCATGCCAGAACTTTTAGGAAACGAGGACTTCTTTTTATGGTTCTCTTCTCAGAGGTAAAACTGGAGCCCTCTTCAGCTCCATGAACCTCCTGAATCTGTTGGGCCTTAATGTGCAGACTCTGGACTGTAGTCTAGAAATGTATGGATCCTGGCAAAACACCCGACAAATGCCTGGGTGAGAGGATTGCTGGAGCTCGTCTCTTCCAGAGGGATGTTCTGTGATTCTATTTAACAGGGCTCTAGGGTACACAAATGTAGGTTCTTTTAATGTTTTTCATGCTAGGATAGAAGGGAACACAGATCTCTTATTGATCAATATGACTATTTTCTCCCTTAGAGAGAGGGACTGGTAAAAACATCTTACTTTGAAAGTGGTGATAAATGAATGGGTTTAAGGATCTTAAATGTAACTTTTATTAATTGAAAAAAGAACATGTGCTTATTGAATAAAATCTGAAAAACACATATAAATAGAAGAAAAAAGTAATCATAGTTCCACTACATGAAGACAATCACCATTAGAATATTGACCAATTGTCTACCACTTGAAAATTGTATTTTGTGAGTTAATAACACTTACAATATTGCACTGGCTGGTGTAGCTCAGAGGACTGAGCATGGGCCTGCAAACCAGGGGGTCACCAGTTTGATTCCCAGTCAGGGCACATGCCTGGGTTGTAGGCCAGATCCCCAGTTGAGGGGTGTGCGCAAGAGGCAACCACACATTGATGTTTCTGTCCCTCTCTTTCTTAAAAAAAAAAAAAAAAAAAAAGAACACTTATAATACTATAACTTCATACTTGTTGAACAGCGACCCCCCATTTGTGATGCTCTACATGTTCAGAGAAACTCCTCTAGTAACAAACTATAGAAATAATCCTTGAAAGTACTAGTCTTTCCACCGTTTGCTTTGAACGGTGAGAACAGAAACATCAGTTCAGGAGATGGGTTCAAACACTGTTTATGGGGTCTGAGTTGAGCAGGTCACAATCTATACCAACACTGTCTGACAGAAATTTCTGTGAAAACAGAAATGTTCTTTATCCATACTTTTCCAATACAGTAGCCACTAACTTCATGTGGCTATCCAGCACTTAATGGGCTTAGATGAAGAAACTGAATTTTAATTTTATTTACTTTCAACTAATTTAAATTTTATATAACCACACATAGCAAGTGGCTAGTGTACTGGACAATAAAGGTCTATACAGACAATTTATAAAAGAGTCACTTGCTGGTCTCAAGGTGGACAGGGACTGAAAGTTGGCATTGAAAATGTCACATCTATCATTTCAAATTATGACAGAACTCAGAATATTTCTCAGCGATGAGGAAGGCCACTCCAAAAAAAAAGTCTAGAGATGAGCTCACAATTAGTCTCTAAAAAAGGAAGTCAGTCATTACCTACCTTCTGACATTCTAGCAATTAACCAGTCTTAGGAGAAGAGCAGGTATCTCCAAAGAGGTCCAACTAAATAGGAGATAAGACACTATAAAAATGAAAAGCCTCTTGGTCTTTCATCACAGGGTAATCCAATGCATGTGAATTAATGGCAAAAGGCTCAATAATAGCCCTTGTGAGGAAATAGGAGCAGTGTAGCAGGATATCCTTTTTCCGCACTAAAGCACCCAATTCTTTCAATTTTATATACAGCGGAAGCAATTAATTGTACCAGAAAGAAACCCACAGCTGGCTTTTCCTGATGGTCCCAGAAGCAACAAGCACTATTGTTCAACTTCCGGAATAGATCTAAAATCATTCTACGGCACTGTTGAGATTTTTCTGATTGTTTAGTTTCACTCTTCTAAAGATAAAAACGTGTAACATCTAAAATTCAATTCTTTTTGTCATCATACATTTTCAGCATAAGCAGCTGTCAGAGTTAATTTTTATTTGTAACATAATCCAAGCATGTGACTTGATGCCAGTATTTCTTCTAAACTTTATATGACTGAATCATAAGTTATTCACTTTTGTTTGTTTTACGTGTTTATATGCAGTTAAACTGTACTGTCTCTGCTTTTGTGGTTAACATTCATAATGTGGCTATTCAAAGACTGTGAATTACTAAGATTATATGTCAAAAACCTAGAAGCTCAACATTTCAAACTACTTCTGGACTATTGGTCCCAAAGGAACTCGTGAATTGAATTTGTATTTTGAAGTAGAAAGTAGAATCACATATACATTGCTAACACATACACATATACGTATATGAATAAATAAAGACATATATGTAAATACACACCTATTACACTTTGATTTTTTATTTTTATTTGGTTAAAAAATAAGTAATATATAAGTCATAAACCTTCTGCTCTCAGGACAGAGAAAGGCAGGGTGGTGAGGGTGGTGAACGGCACAAGATGGAGAAGATTTACCATGGGCTGAGTGGCAGCTGGGGTGGGGAAGTCTCAGCTCCAGGTGTTGGGTGGGAGGAACTCCAGCCCTCTAGGCAGTGCCTGATAGCCAGACAGCGGTGAGCAGTGAGCTAAACAAACAGGTGGTAGTTCCCAAAAGCAGTAAGCATCAGGTAATGGGGGAAAGGAGGCCCTATCGTAGGATAGGATGTGGATGCCGAGAAATTAGGAACAAAGAGCTGACGGCAAGTAAGGGTTGCCACAAGGACGGGGTATCTATTATGTTGCCAGACCAGGGCAGACTCCAGAGGGCAGAGTCAAGACAATAGGCAGAGAGAACCAAGTTCCATGCAGGTTAACAGGCTAGGGCTTCAAGCACAAGTAAAGGGCTGTAAGTCACTTCTTAGAGGATTAGGGCTCTCCAAGTAAGTTGAAAAGGCAGTAGGAGTCTGAGGTCTGAGCCTGGGCCTGGAGCTCGGAGAATTTTTCCTGCCAGAGAACAAGGGAAGGATTGGATTTTATGATAAAGAGTTTACTAAGAGTAAGGAGAAGAGGGCTATAGATACCACGGACTAGGCAGGATCAAGTGGTGTCTACTTTGCAGCAAGAGCCTCAGTAAACTATCTTTTAATCAAAGTGAACAAGTGCTTTGAAGCAAAGAGAAATCAAAATAGAAATGGGAAAAGCTGCAAGTTATTTAGAAGTAAAAATAAAAGGGAAAGTGGGCCCGGCTGGTGTAGCTCAGTGGATTGAGCGCGGGCTGGGAACCAGGCGGTCCCAGTTCGATTCCCAGTCGGGACACATGCCTGGGTTGCAGGCCAGGCCCCCAGTGAGGGCCATGTGAGAGGCAACCACACATTGCTCTTTCTCCCTTCCTTCTCCTCTCTCTAAAAATAAATAAATAAAATCTTAAAAAAAAAATAAAAGGGAAAGTAAAATATACCATTATAAAGAAAAGAACAAATCTAGATTTTTACACTTTTCTCTGCTTGGCACACCGAATTATATTTGTACATAATCAT
This sequence comes from Micronycteris hirsuta, assembly GCA_004026765.1. Classification (NCBI taxonomy): domain Eukaryota; kingdom Metazoa; phylum Chordata; class Mammalia; order Chiroptera; family Phyllostomidae; genus Micronycteris; species Micronycteris hirsuta. Next base: position 8,318 of record PVJI01005720.1, on the reverse strand, counting down.
CTTTTTCTTAAACACAATTTCGGTTTTGGCTTGGTCTTTCTAAACCATGGCTGGGTACTGTTAACTGATAAAATGACATAATAGTGTCCGTGCTGAAAAATGTACCTGTTTCTCTACTCTGCACAATGCTTTTGTCCATTTAATAGCAGGCATGAAACCAACCTCAAGCATCACCCTGTCAAGGGCATTCCTTCACTGGGCTCTAATTGATCTCCGTACCCACCTTTGCCTCATAAAGTCTTTATGAGGAAAATGACTTTGGGTGGATTACTTGGTTTAATCTATTGTACTACTGCCTTCCCTGAAAGCAGAAGTCCTGGTTTCACTGAAGAATATGTAATCCATAGCTTCCTTGATCCATCCTCACCCTTTTTAACATAGTTCATGCCACCCTCTTAAAACTCGGTCTTGATGACAAAGTTCAGAAATGCTTAGAGGAAATTTTATCCTTATCACTCTCATTAATTAACAAATATTGAGCACTTGCTATGTGCCAGGAACTAGGCTTTGAGGAAACAGTTGAGAATAAGATTGGCAAGGTTTTTGCTCTCATGGAATTTACATTCTAGTGGGGCAGAGAAACTCAGATGAGACTATAAACAAATAACAAAATGAACAAGGTAATTTCATAGAGTAAAAACTAAATTTCCAACCTGAGATTCTTGCCTATTTTATAGACTGATTCATATGTTTGAAAATTGAATTCTGCTATAAAGGGTATACTAACAAACTCGTCATAGTTTTATCTGTCATGACACATTGCTCATCACAGATCAACGGGTTCTTTGGTCAATCCAGGTGAATTTCCCTGAGCAAAAGCTCCAGCCTTTTCCCTAAAATTAAAGTGGTGTGGTTATGTAGAAAATTTGAAGAAGTGACAAATTTTACTTGATGCAAAGAAACTCACTGTATCATACATTCTTTCCACATAGCAAGATACTGTCATCACGACTCTAAACCTGAGATAACTAGGATTCAGAAAAAAAAAATTAGAGTAAATAGAATTGAAAAAGAATTTGTAATTACGGAGGGTATTTGAGTTATTAAAGCAAAGGTGGGTGGGTATGAGAAGAAAAGAGAGGCAGAATAAAAATGGACTAAAAAAAATCTTTCTACAAGAATGTAAGGGAATTCAGACATTTAAACAAGAATATAAGGGACTATTCTGGAATCTAAACTTTTTTTTAGTAATAACGTGTATAAAAACAAATATTAGTGCCTGGCACATTCTTTTCCTTCCCTCTTTCTTTTTACCCATAGTTTAAAAAGTGATTTTACTGTACAAGGGTCCTTGAAGAAAAAGTATCTTTTCTAAAGAGGCTTAATGTGATACATTCGTTAAAATATTTACCAGAGTTTAAGGCCACATATGGTATTAAAAAGGGGCCTATACTCTTTCTTCACTTACAGGGCATTGAATAATTTTAACAGCATTTTCCATAAAGAATGAAGGGAAATAGAGAAAAAGAAATAGGGACAACTATTTACATTTTCCAAATGCAGGAATGAAACTCCGAAGGGTACACGAGGTCAGTAGAGTGAGCCAAAGCTGGAGAAGAGAGCAATGTTTATAGTGCACCGACTTCAGTTACGTTGGGTTAACGCCACTCGTCTTATGCCTTTTGAAATTCACGGCTCACAGATCACAGGGCCCCGGCGGCCCGGGCCTCGGACTACCCGCCCCACGCGTAAATGCTTCTGTGCCCTGCAGGTCAGTTGAAGTGGGTCTTACCTGTGCCTCTGCACCTTGGTAAAAAGACCAGAAAGAGAAGCCGGGGAGCGGTGAGAATAATGAATAGTGTGCCTACATTTCTCTTTTCTTGGCCTCTACGCCGCGGTGTGTGGATTCGGAGCAGTCAGGCTTATTGCACCAGCGAACCGACTGGCGTTCCCGGGGAGTATTAGTTTGTCGGAGGTGCCCACGCGAAGGACCCGCCGGAAGAGAACGTTTGAGGGTGCCCGGCCGGCGCGCAGCACGAGGCGTCTGCTCGACGCGGCTGCCAGAGACCAGCTGTCCCGCCACGGCAGCAGTGATGTTGCTCGGTGAAGTCAGGCCCGCGGGGCCGCGTGAAGGGGAAGCCCCTCCTTCCCCCAACAGCAGCCCGGCGCCCCCTTGCCGGCGGCGGAGCCTCCTCCGCGGCAACGGGGCGCCAGGCCCCGGGGGCCCTCGGGCGCTTCCGCCGCACGCTCGGCTCCTTTCGCGTCCGGGGCGGGGCGGGGCGGGTCCGGCATTTTCCCTGTGCGCGCGCGCAGCGCCGAGTCTCGCGGAGGCCCGCCCCTCCCCCCAGCCCCGTGCCCCGGCGGCCCCCACCAACCTCCCACCCTGCGGCGCAAGTGTTGGCGGCGGCGGCCGCTGCTGAGATTGGAATCCGCCTGTTGGAGCTCGGCGAAGGACCAGGGAGGAGGGAAAAAGGAGGAGGACGGCTTGGGCTCCGGCGCGTCTGTCCGGCCGAGACGAGGAGCTCACGGCCGCTCGAGGGGCAACCGGGCCAGAGCCGCTGCACGCCAAGGGCAGAGGCCGAGCTGGGCCCCGGTCGCGTCTCGGCGGCTCGCCGCGCCCACCCCGCTTCGCGCTGAGGGCTGGAGGATGAGTTCCCCGGAGTCTGGGTGAGTTGACTCATCCGGAGAATGCGTGTGCGCACCGGGACCGGCCGGCCGCGGCTGGGAGGCCGATGCGGACTCCCGGCGAAGTTTCGGAGGGAGCCGGGCGCGTGTGGGAGGCCCGAGAGCGGGGCGCCCGGGCCTGGTGGTCCCGCGGCGTCCCCGCCGTCTCGGCTGTATCAGGCCGCGGGTTACTGGGCCCCGCCGTCCCATACCCTCGCCCGGGCCCGACCCCGAGGCCGTCGCTGACCCCGGCCCCCTGGACGCCCAGCGTTGGGCCCTGGCGGCCGCCGGCCCCTCTTTTGTTTCCCGGGTTTCAGGCGGAGTTTGGGGAGGCGGTAAGGGGCGAAAGCCGCTTCAAAGAACGCTTCTTGAATCCTTAAATGGGAAAGCGCTCACCTTCGTCCAGAAGCTGCGAGGTTGATATTCGCGATTTGTCTCTGTAGGCTTCTGCCAAAATAAATAAATAAATGAATAAACAAAAAATGTCTGTTTCAAGGGGTGGTAACGCCCGAAGGAGTTGCTAGCGCCCCCCCCCCCAAACTACTTGTCCGCGGGAAGGTGCCAGGTTTCGCAGAGGTTCACCTGTTGTCCCGCGCTGCCTCCGCTGCCATGTCTGTTGTGATTTTGCACTTTAGTTTCAGAAAACTTTCTGCTGGATCGAATGTAATGCTTTTTTTCTTTTTCCAGACTCTTAGTGGGAAGGTTTGGCAAGGAAAAAAAGATAGCTTGCGTCAGGAAAGAAAAATAATTTGCTAGGGTCTTGCGTTTTGTGACTTGGCTCTTGGATGTTTTAATTTGGTCAGAGTGTTGCAGGTTTTCTCTTTTAAACGGTTAGCAAACTGTTCTGAATATATAGTACTAACTCGGCACATTCACCTTTGCTATGTCATTTAGTCCTTGAGATAATACTGGTTATTGTATTCCTCAGTTTTTACTCAAGAAAACCGAGACGTAAAGAGGTTAAATAACTTGTCTAAGTGAGCTGCGATTTGAATCCAGGATTTTCTTTACTACTCTTCAGGAGCTGTTAAAGTGAGGCATAAGGATGAGTTAGAAAAACAAAAAACCTCTTTTTTCAAACACATTTAGGAGCACTTCTCAGTTATAGCTGAAATGATCGCTATTTTGTTCCTGGAGTTGAAAACTTTTTTTATTGTAAGAGGAGTTCAATTCTGAATTAAAGTAACAGTAGAATGTAACTTAATGCCTATCACGGTTTTCAGTTTCTGAAATAAAAAGTTTGTGGACAGATTTAAATATTTAAACTTAAAGCTAAAATACAGGCAGTTCTGAGCTAGAAATAGGTTGAGTTTCCAAAAGGCTGATTGAAATTTAGAATGCCCTTTTAATAGAACCACTATTCTTCTATGGTAGTAGAAGTAACCTTCTCTGGCATCTAAGTTTGATAATTAAAGATTTTACATGGTTTTAATGTTTTTCTCCTAGAACCACTATTCTATTCCTGTTTTTCCCCCCCTTGCACATTCTCTGTGGGTGGAGCTCATTTCAAACCTTTTCTACTTTCTTCAGTTCTCCACACCCTTTACTGAAAAGTTTGAGGCATCCAGTGGGAACTCCTTTCAGAATTGATTGGATTCCTTCTTTCATTTTTTTTCCGTCCATCTCAGTGGAAGAATATTTTTTAAAAGTTCTTCCTATTAGTTAACACCTTGTTTCATTTTTCTTTTCTTTCCTACTTCATGAACTATGAGTTGTCCTCTCTTGTCTTAGGGTTCTTAAAAGGACAAATGTGCTTAAGATTCCCATAATTTACAATTAAGTACAAATTGTCAGTTACAGACTAGTAATGGAGATGTAGAATACAGCATAGGAAATATAGTCAATAACATATGTAATAACAGTGGTGTCATGTGGATAGTAGAATTATCCAGGGATCACTTCTTAAGTTATTTAGATGTCTGACCACTGTGCTGTACACCTGAAACTGTAATGTAATATTGAATGTCATTTGTAATTGAAAAAGTAAAAAAGGTTAAAAAAAAGATTCCCTCAATTTTCAAAAACCTTCCCTTGAGTCCACCACTCCCTCAAGCTGTCTTGTTACTGCTTTTTCTTTTCAAATATATGAACATTAAAAAAAAATGCCATTATAAAAGTAATACGTGCTCATTAAAGAATAATTGTAAAATAGAAAAAAATTGAAGGAAAATTAAATTTACTCCTTCATAGTCTTATATAGAGATTGCCAAGCATAGTCTACTTTTCCTACCTTTACTTCTTCCATCTCTTCACTTCAACCCATTGTTATCTGAATTTCACCTTCACAAAGGTCACCTATAACCTAATCAACACTTTTTTTTTAAGATTTTATTTATTTATTTTTAGACAGAGGGAAGGGAGAGAGAAAGAGAGGGAGAGAAACCTCAATGTGTCGTTGCCTCTCATGTGGCCCCCACTGGGGACCTGGCCAGAAACCCAGGCAAGTGCCCTGACTGGGAATTGAACTGGTGACCCTTTGGTTCACAGCCCACGCTCAATCCACTGAGCTACACTAGCCAGGGCCTAATCAACACATTTAAGGCTCTTTTTCTGAGTCAAATCCTCGAGCTTTCTGTCGCATTTTGAAATGTTTTTTCTTGGCTTTTGTTCATCTGTCCATTTCATTCAACATATACTATATTCTAACACACCATGCAAGATAATAGGCTACAATAACAGGTATGGCCCTTACCCTAATGGAGCTTAGTCTAGTGGGGGAAATAGATATTGAAGAATGAATTCTAAGCCCTGGCCTGTAGCTCAGTTGACTAGAGCATTGTCCCCATATGCCAAGATTGCAGGTTTGATCCCTGCCAGGACATACAAGAATCAACCAATGAATGCATAAATATGTGGAACAAGCAATCAGTGTTTCTGTCTCCCCTTTTCCTCTCTCCAATCAATAAATAAAAATTAAAAAAGAATGACTTCTATAATTAAGTATATGATTGTAATTAAAAGTGCAGAGTATCGTAAGAGTTTAAAATTTTAGAGAACCTGACCTGGTGCTGGTGGTGCTGGGAGAAGCTGAGAAGGCCTCCTTAAGAAATGTCACTTTGACGCCCTGACAGCTCGGAAGGATGAGTAAGAATTAACTAGATGATAGGAGGGCTTTTTGACATAGTACTTTATTTTTTATTGTCCCTTTTCTGCTTCTGTTTTTCCTTCTTTCTGATTAATGTATATTCTCCAAGTTTCACCTTTCAGATCACTTGCTTATTTCTCTAGTCCTTTGACATTATTGTGTAGACCTTTCTGTCTGGATAATTCTCAAATCTCTGTTCTTTATTTCTCTTCTACGCTTGAATCCCTGTATATCCAACTGTTTTATGCTTGTCTTTATCTGGTTGTTCTGGTTCAAACTGAACTCTTCCTTACCAAACTTGTTTCCCTGGTGTTTCTTATTTCTGTTGATGTCATTCCAAACCCAGCCCTTTCCTATTCCATCATGTCTTGTCTGTAGCCAACATCTGTGGGCTCTCCTTTAATGGTACTGTCACTTTTCTCTTTTCCTGCTAGCTATTGTACAGTTTTTTTTTTTTAAAGTCCTCACTTGAGGATATGTTTTTTGATTTGAGAGAGGGAGGGAGTGGGGGGAGGAGGGGGAGAAACATTGATGTGAGAGAAACAGCAATTGGTTGCCTCCAGTATGTGCCCAGACATGTGAATCGAACACGCAGCCTTTTGGTGTATGGGACGACTCTTCAACCAGTGGAGCCACCAGGCCAGGACTGGTGTAGTTCTTAGTACATGTTGGTTTCAAGGTTCTAATGGACTTATGAAACAAGTTGGACCGTTTTTCCTTCTCTTTTCAGGAGCAATTTAGACTGCGGTCATCTTTTTTTTTACTGGAGAGTTTGGCAGACCTCACCTATAAGACCATTCAGGCTTCCATTTCTTTTCTTCTGAAGAGAACTTTGAGTTCCATTTTGATTTGCTTAGTAGCTGTTCTGTGTAGGTTTTCTATTTCTTGTGTGAATATTAGTGTTTAATCTACAAGGTTATTTATTGAGTTTTTAAGTCTAGTGTTATTTGGTTTTTACAGGTCTTTTTCTTTAAATTTTTTGATTTGACATTTTTTGCATACAGTATTCTATATTGTGTATATATTCATATATTTAATAATTTCTCTTTTCTGTTTGTCTGTATCTATTTATTTCTGGCTGAATCAGGTTCTCATCTCACCTGGGCTGATATGATCTTGCTTTCAGTGCCACCTTTATCCGGGTTATCTTATGCTTTTCTGCCTAAACTAATCTTGAAGGCCAGTTCTTGTCACTTCTTTACTCAGAGGTTTCCAGGGTCTATCAAACAAAGTCCTTTCTGTGGGATTTGCCTCAGAGTTACCTTATTCTTACCCCTCTATCCTTGCTTCCTGCACATGTTCTCCCCACCCCAGCTCCTGCAGGGCTGAACTGTTCCCTCCCAGTTGTCATATTTAAATCCTACTCATTTTTCAAGTTCCATTTCAAACTCCATCTCTGTATGTGATAAAAGTGTGTAAGTCAAAACAAGAAGTCAGTAGTTGATATCTAAATTATGTGATTCTTGAAATAGAAGTTTAGTCATCTTATTTACAGAGGTATTAAAACAAAATTGGTGAAAGTGGCTATCACTAGTTAGTGTCACCTCAGTGGAGATAGACAGGTCATAAGTTGGTTAATTTTCTTATGGTCCTTCAGAATGCTGATATTTAACCCTGTGCATCTCTAACTTTGAAAACAATCTGCAATTCATAATGTAATAACTTTACATGCAGACAGATGGTAATTAGACCCATTGTGAGGATCATTTTGTAATATATATAAGTACAGTACCACTATGATGTACACCTGAAACAAATCGGATATTATATATCATCTATACTTAATGTAATAAGGTTAAAAAATCTGCAATTCAAAGGCTACATAAAATAAAATGATGAGAAAATGAAAATAAATATTTATAAACAAACAAGTAAATACATTTCATCTCTCTCTGAAGTCTTCCTCATTTTTCTTCTGAATGGAATCCCTTCTGAAGGAAGATATTTTTTATTTTTATTTATTTTATTTTTATTATTTTTTTTTTTTAGGAAGGAACTTTTTTTTTTCTTTTTTCTTCATGGACCTTATTATGTCTCTCTTACTTTTTTATATTTTATTGGATATGCTGTTACAGTTATCCTAATTTTTCTCCTTTTGCCCCCTCCACCCAGCAACAATCACTCCCTCAAGCAATCCCCCAACCTGTTCTTGTCCATGGGTCATGCATATAAGTTCTTTGGCTACTTCACTTCCTATACTGTACTTTACATCCCCATGGCTATTCTGTAACTACCTATTTGCACTTCTTTTTTTTTTTAACTGTATTTTATTGATTATGCTGTTACAGTTGCCCCATTTCCCCCTTTCTTTCCCCCCTCCCCCTTACCCCCCTTTCCCCTCCCTTTAGTTTTGTCCATAGGTCATACCCATAAGTCCTTTTGCTCCTGTACTTCCTATACTGTTCTAACCCCCCCTTGTCTGTTGTCTACCTCCTGTTTATGCTACTTGTTCTGTGCCCCATTCCCACCCTCTCCCCCTACCACTCCCCTGTTGATATTCCTCCATACCTCATATAACTCCCTTCAACATTTCATACAATAAAGGCTGGGTGGTGATGAACTTCTTGAACTTGACCTTATCTGCAAAGCACTTTCTCTGCCCTTCCATTCTAAATGAAATCTTTGCTGG
>PVJI01005719.1:0-93434 GCA_004026765.1 Micronycteris hirsuta | reverse complement strand
GGAAGGGTGAGACGTACGGGGCCCGAGTTCCCTGATGACGTTTTGCCATTGTCACGTGGGGACCAGTTCCGGTGGGGACCCCTGGCCCTTAGGTCTGTCAGACAGCAGGTGTGGGGGCCAAGAATGCGGGCAAGCTGTGTAGGTGGGAGAAAGCATTGCAGTTTCCTCATGAGGGGCTGCTGTGTGCCCACTGGGCCTGCGCCCTGCAGGGTGCGGGCAGGGCCTCCGATGCGGGCCCCCTGGTGTGCGGCTGTCCCTTGGGGTCTGTGGAAGCGGGGTGCTGCACCAGGCCACTTATTTCAGCTGCCTTCCCGGGCTCTGTTACTGCCACGTGGGCCCGGATTTTGGATTCCTGGGCGAACGAATTGTGCGCCGGGTCAGATGCCATGGCTGCATGGTTGTAGGCCTTGAACCCTGACACGGGCCAGCGAGCCTGGAGGGCAGAGCCGCGGTCCAGAGATGAGCTTGGTGCTCTCCGTCTGCTGCCTCCTTGCTGCTCAGACCCTGGCCCCTGGGGGGAATGTGTATCCTTCCAGGGCTGAGAGGCAGCGGCCAATCAGAAACCGTGTCTGGCTGTGGTCCCGGTGGGATCTGAACCCAGGTCTGACCTCACAGCCCATGCCTGGGCCTTGGCCCTGCGCGCAGAGTGGGGCGTCCTGCCCACACGGCGCTCCGACGTTCGAGACGCCTGTCACCGTGGTTCTACCGGGCGGAAGTGTTGAGCAGAGGCACTGAAACGAACCCTCCTTGCACACATTCACCTCCATCTGTCTTCCGTCTGGACTCCCCACATTCGCCTCGAACCTGGACACTGGCGCAATTCCTGACTGAGAGGGCGTGCCCACCCCCTTCCTGCCGCTGTGTCCTGGGACAGTCCCTGGCGCGTCGAAATTCTCGCTAAATGTCCGAGAACAAGTGGACGTGTCTGTTGGGGAGAGGCGTGTGCGGCCGGCCTTGGGGGCCCCGGGCCTCCTTCCTGCGGCTGCCGGTGCTGTTGTCTGTGATTCAGAGACGGCAGCTGGCAGAGAGGGGAAGGTGTGCCCAGGGGGAGCCCGCTTCCCAGAAATGTCCAGCTCACCGCCCCCACCTGCACTCCCCCAAGGACAGAAGAATGCAGGGGCTTCCTGGAAACCCTGCCGGTGTGGCCCCTGGAGGGCGGGGGTGACTTTGGCGTGGTTAGCTGTTAGTGACGAATCCCAGGAAGCATCCCAACTTCATGCCTAGGAGGGGAGATGCCTCTTTTGCTGTCTGGTGGAGCAGAGAGGAGAGGAAGCCCGCGACTGAGTATTCCACAGTGGGAATTTTGTCAGTTTTCCTTGGGATCTGTGCATGGAAGAGGCCCGGACACAGCTCTGCCAGAGCGGGAAGTGATGCCGAGTGTGCACACGTGTATGCGTGTGCACGTGTGTGAGGGACACCCAGGGATGGGGCCCGTGGGCCTCACGCAGATCGGACTCCATGCTGATGCACGGAGGTTCTTTTCCTGGGGAGTCATCGTCAGCCTTCTGGCCCAGGGTGGTGGCCGCAAAATTGAGGTGGAGACTCAATATTCCAATTCTGTTTTAAGGCCACCAGGGCAGTACGTGGGGATGGAGATACCGAGGCTTGTTAAATACAGATTCTGGGGCCCTGTAGTCAGGATAGGACTGCTGGCAGGTCCCCTGCATTGCTACATGGGGCCTCTGTCCAGGTGGCCCTCTGCCGTGCACCTGCAGAAACGGACACACACCTGTAGAATCTTGTATTTCACAGGCTTCCCGGGCGAAGCCATCTGCAAGGAAGCCTTTTCGGAGGTTGGAGAATGCCACCTCTCCCCCTGGGTTTCCTGGCACTGCTTCCCTCCAAGTAGGAGCTGGGACCTGTGCGATTCCCTGGGAGGCAGCGTGAGAGGCAGCTCTCAAAACCAATTCCTGGGAGAGGCTTGCCGCCCAGAGTCACGCGGAGCCAAGTGTGACAAGGTGACAGACTGGTCGGCGTGCGGCTTGCGGTCCCGTTCTGGTAAAACCATGGGTGCATGTGTCCAAAGCGTGCGGTGTTGTCCATCAGAGTCGGCACTGGGCGGGCCTCCACCGGGGGAGGTTTCCGCTGGTTTTTCCTCTTCTTGTCTGTGCGGCTTGTGTCTTCCACAGCCATCGCCGATGTCTTTGTCGTCGGAAACAACAGCAGAGCTTCATTTTGTGGGAAGGAAATAGTTAGAAACAGTTCCTGGGGAGAAAGCTGGGTGGGACCAGCGTCTGCCTTGGCGTTCGCTGGGCATCGGGGAACGTGGGTTCCTGTCGGCAGCTGGGCGGACGTGGGCACTTCCCGGCCGACCCCGTCTGTCCTGTATGCACCCAGGTTGCTGTGCCCTGCTTAGCGGGGGTCTCTCCCGGGACCTCACGCCCTGGGGCCCATGCCGCTGGTCGCCCTTCTGGGGTGGTGCCTGGGCTGAAGAAGGCGGTGGTTCTCCACCTGCTTTATCTGTTTATTTACGGCCGTGGACAGGGGATGGCATCCCCTGGATGCCATGGAACCGTGGCCTCGTCCACGTGGAAAACTGGTGGCTGTGGTCATGTCCCTCTTTGCTGGGGCCTCGAGGTCACTGTTGCTCCGTTGTCCTCTGGCTGTGTGACCTTCCTTCTCTGGGTCTCAGTCTGCCCGTCCATGCGTGAGGCTGGCACAGCACCTACCTCCCAGGATAGGAGGTCACAGCGGGTGCCAAGGTAGTGCTGCTTCCTGCCCAGAGAAGGGACTTGGCTGGGAGGGTTTCCAGACACTGCTTTGCATGCCGGTCCTGGCCGAATCTTCCCTGTAACAGGTGAGACCTGCCATGTCTCATGCGATGTCTTAGCAACCGGCTCCTTCTCTCAGCCCGGCCGTCAGACGCTCTCCCAGGGAGAGAGTCCGCATCATTTTCTCCGTCCAGTGTGTGCTCGTGGAAGGCGGCAGGGATGCGCGTTCGGCAGTACCTGGCTCCTCCTTAAATCAGACTGTGTTCCAGTCTCTCCTCCCCACAGGTAGCGTTCCAGACTCAGCCGTGGCTCACAAGCTCAGCTCACCCACAGGGGGATCAGGAAATTGGTGAGAAGTCAGACTTGGACCATTGGTCTTTTTTTTTTTTTAAGACATCAAGGTAGAAAATCTACATTCACTTAAAAAGATCTAACTTGGCATGTTGTCGGGCCAAGAGGTCCTGTCCAAGAGGACCCGCCTTCCGGAATGGATGGGCACGACCTCAGTTCATCTAAATCTCTGTCCGTCCGTCCATTCACTCAGCATGTAGTTATTGTGCACCTACTATGTGCCAGGCACCGGTCTAGTGCTGGGGTTCCACAGTGAGTAAAACGGACAGCAGATCCTTAGGGACCACTGATTTTCTCCAGCTAGAAACTCCCCTCCCTCCTGGGCCCCTCCCCTGCCCCATCACCCTAGTTGTGGGGGAAGGAGCTCAAGGCTGAGGTGGATCAGCCCATGGAGGACTAGCCCTAGCTCTGCCACTAACTTGCCACGTGGTCCGGGGACGTTATCTTGGCCTTAGATTCTGATAAAAAGCTGTGGATCGTATCAGCTTTTTCTGGAGAGGCTTCTTGATCTAAAATCCCCCAATTCATTCCCCATTTGTCCTTGTAAAAAGTTGAACTATGTAAACACTTTCAGTGGCTTGTCAATAGTTGTGTTTTAATTATGAACTATTTCAGTTAGGTAGAAGACAGTAACGAGCAGCCAGGACATGCCCTTCCTCTTCAGGGATGGTGCAAGGAGCGCCCCCTGGAGCTCCCTGTCTGCTGCCCCCCCCCCCCCAGCACAGTGCCCCATTTGGAAGGTTTGTCCTCGATGGGGTGTGCAGCTTTGTCTTGCAGCTCTACCTGCTGACGGTGTCACCCCGTGAATGTCCCATGGTTTCGCTCTCCGTCTCCTGTTTGTGGAAGTGTGGATGCTGTCTAGTTCTTTTTGCGGGGGGGGCTAGGACAAATAATTGTGGGGCGGGTGTTCTCACAGTGACCTCTCGGGTCTGGGAGTTTTCTGTCCAGCACGTGCAACTCCACGAGGAATGCCGGGTCTGAGGGCGGGGCCCCGACGTCCTTCCTGCCCGTCAGCTCTGCTCCCCCTGCCCTCACGTTAGTGACTGCTTTCCCAGCGGTTCTTCTCTCCTCACCGTCTGAGGGTGGTGTCTCAGCAACCGCACGTGGGTCCCACTCCACCCCTGATGGGCCAGGTCTGGGTCACGGGCCTGTCCTCGTGGCTCAGAGGTGGGGTCGATCCCAAGTGAGCCTGAATGGGAGATCGGGGAGGTTGGGGCTGTGGCTGGCGGGGGACAGGGACAGCTGACCCCGCACTGCCCAGGGCAGCTTGACCCTGGCTGTTGGAGGAGTAGCCCCCCTGCCTTTTGCTCTGAGCTGTCTCAGGAAGCACCTGTCTCTTTGAAAACGACAGCAAGTGAGCAGATTAATGAAGCCCCGCTCAGGGTTTCCCTCCTGCGTTGAGGGGGGCAGCCCGGGGCGGCGATCTTCCGCGTGCCCCTTTCATAGATGGGGGAACGAAGGCTCGCAGCTCTCGCAGCCAGACCCCTGTGGTGTCGGTGGGTCCCACGGGAACCGGCGAGGCCCTCCGCTCTCGCCGTGTTGATGCAGGAGGTTTGTTACAGGTGGGGAAACTGAGACTCAGAGCCTGGAGGCCACTGGACTGAGCCAAGGTCATGGCAAGACTTAGGGACAAAGCTCAGATAGCAGCGTAAGCGTCTCTGTAGCCCCCCGTGATGCTACACACCCTGTCCAGAATCTTCTAGGCGGTTTCTCCGCCCCTGACGGAGCTGACATGGCTGCCCAGACTCCCGTTGTAACTCCTGCCGCCCCTGGGTCCCCATCCCCTCAGCTGCGTCCCCGTGGGTTCCCCACAAAGCCCTTTCCTGCTTTTGATGCAAATCCTCGCGCTTCCCTGGTAATATCCCGGGCTCTTCTGAACGCGAGGGGGTCAGCCGCGGAGCATCTCGGCAATTTATAATTCTTGAATATTCTGTTTGGTGACACGAGTTAGCATTTAATAGACACCCTGCCACCGCCTCTCTCCCTATTGTGACAAGCTCCCGGCAGAAGCATTGTGAGACTCCGGGTAATTGCACCACGCTGGGGACGGGGAGGCCACGTCGTGCTCGAGTGCGTCTCACAAGCGTCTCCACAATAGACAGTCAGGTACGAGCTCGCTCCGCTTCAAAGTAATGATTTCAACTTAATTTGACCCTCGATGAGGGAGCCCAGGTGTCTGGTTGGGCGCAGTCCCGCAGACGGGCCTGCCCGCCAGGCCTTCGGCGGTAGCACAAATAATTCCTTCGTAACAAGTGCCTTTCGGAGGAGGTCTGCTGCTGACAGCTAATATAGAATTATTGCCCCTGAATGCATTTCTGTAATTACTTCCCAGAGATCTGTCTTCATGTTAGAAGACATTTCACACTTTAGTACCATAAGTGTTTTGGGAGAGCACCAGCAATAATTATGAACAGTCTTTCCGTGAAAATAAACCTAAAAAAATTATAAAAGCTAATGCTAACACAGCTTAGACTCAGGGAGGGATTTCGTTTGATTCATGCATATTTATTCCAAGCAGAATAACCTTTTCTGGGTGGAAACTTTTTTTTTTTTAAACAAAAGCAGTTACGATCCAGGTAGCCCGCTTTCTTGTTTTTGAATAACATGGAAAACTGATTAAAAGGGACAAGTTGCTTGAGAGTGAATAAAGAAACTGTCACGAGGAGCCCTGATAGGAGACGCTTGCGGTAATGGAAAATGAAATGATTCACAGTGTGATCAATAAAAATTAGCAGCGTTTAATAAAAGGTTTCTGCTTCGTGTTGACTGAAGACCATCGCGAGCTGTTTGAAATCCGAGTTAAGTGGTGGCTGAGGAGGCGCGGGGTGGGGTGGGGGGTGGGGGTGTGTGCATAGAGATCGCTGGGATGTTGGCCATCCACCGTGGAGGAGGCTGCCGGGCCCCTGGGTGGATCTGGAAGTTTCCACTGTGTGGCCCACTTGACCTTTGATCTGTGGTTAATCCTCTGGAGGTCTCTGGTCCTCATTGTGTGGGGATGTGTCTCAGGGAGTCCTAGGCACCAGGCGGGCCTTGCTTTCATTATGGGGTGTGAACCCAAGGCCCCCCACCCCCACACTTAAGTCCATCCCCCAAGGAGGGGGCAGCCGTCTGCAGGCTGGCATGTGTCTGCTGAGGCCCCTCAAATATGCTGTCTGTGCCCTTGGCTTTGTGGTTTCTGGAGACTTCCGGAAGACCTTACAGCCCACATGTGGGGCTCAGCACCCTCTTTGGGGCCGGAGAGAAATAAGGAGAAAGCTGGCAGGCCTTGCAAGAGGCTGAGGTGGAGCGGTGGGGTTGGAGGACCCACTGCTCAGCTGCGGGTCCTTGGAGGGGGCTGGCCACCCTCCTCTGGGTGGAGGCAGGATAGAGTCAGTGGCATCTGGCTACTTGGCCACTTGGCCTGTGGTCCCTCAGTAGCAGCAGCGCTGTGGTGAAACCACTCCCTCAGACACGCGCTCCCCCCCCCCCCCCCGCCCCGCCACCTGTCTCTTCAGTGTCCCGGGGACACGCCTTGCATGCACCAGGTGGTCCTCACGCCCAGCGTGGGGCCCCCGGCCTCCTAGGCGCCCCCCTCCTCCCCCGGCTACTCGGGAGACCTGGGGTTGGAGGGTCCCTGGGGGCAGGTGCCCTCTGGGTTACAGCAGCGGCTGGGAGCCTGGGCAGGTGGCTCCTCGGACCAAGGACAGGGAATCCTTTCTGCTCCCTGTGACCTGCCTTGGGCAGCGGGCAGGGCCAGGGCCTGGGCCTGTTCCTGGTTTTGTCCCATGGTCTTGTTCCTCCCCAGGGATACACAGACCTGTGGCTGGGTCTTTAACAGTCAGGGTAGGAAGGGCCTTCCCACATGGCTTCATTCACCCATTCATCCAGCATATGGGAACGCAGCACCCACTGTCACCAGGCCCTCTGCCCAGGCGCTGAGGCCGCAAGGGCGGGACGGCTGACGTTGGCCCCACCCATCTGGAGCCTGCTCACCAGCACAGGGGCCATCAGATGTCCTGCAAAGAAAGGACTGGGACTGCCGTGGGAACAGCGAGTCCCTGGCCGGCCGGCCCTCAGGGGTGAAGGCTCACTGAGCTGGGACCTGGCCGGCCAGGAGTGGTTCTGGGTGAACCGCCCCCTCTCTGGTTCACGGCGGACCTCCCGGAATGCTTGCTCTGTGTGATCCCAGCGTCTAAAGCAGACGGAGCGGCTTCCTTCATGTGGAGGTAACGTCAGCGTGGTGCCCTCGGGCCTGCCTGCAGCCCAGTCGCTGGCCGCTAAGGTCCACTGGTCTAAGTCTTTCTGCTCCGAGTTCATGCCTTCCGGTACAGGGCGGACAGCCCCAGCGCAGAGGGGGCAGCTGCAGCCTGGCCCTGGTCCTGTCTTTGGGGTACATGCCCCTTCCTTGCCCCCTTCTTTACCCCCCATGGGGCTCCTCTTTCTGCTGCAGCCGCCCGGGGGTGGTTGGCACCCCAGCAACCTCTCCTGGAGCAATTAGGTGTGCCAGGCCTTGGCGCTGGCCACAAATTAGCTGGATTTATCGAGCTTCCCACACTGCCCCGCTGGCCGCCCCCCTGCCTCCCTTCGGTCTGTGCCTGCATCTCCTTCCCAGCAGCCGTCAGAGACAAAACGCGACAGCAAGGAGAGGGCAGCGTGGTCACAGCCTCGGGAGGTCACGGGGAGGTAACTGCGCACAATTTTCATGGTCCCAGGGCGGCTTTGTCCCACTGTTCTTCATTACTGCATGCGGCGAGATCAGTTTTATTAAGATCGTGAGGCTCGGAGGAGCGACACTATTGACTGGCTGGAAAAATATAATTTTTTCCGTTTGGGCGAGGGTGTCTGTGATGGCTTTGTCGCCCCGTTCCTGCTCCAAGCCTCCCTGCGCCTCCCTCCACCTACCGTCTTTCCCTTCTGCTCCTTCCTTACCGGATGGCGTTGGGAGACAGCTTCGGGAAGCCGCCACCTCTGGGTTGGTCTCCACCCTTGGGTGTCCCCGGCGGGGCTGAGCCCTGAGTCCGCTCAGCAGGTGCTCACAGGCACCCGAAGGGCAAGGTGCTGGTGCCAGGGCATCAGCCTCAGCTGGCAGAGGGGCTGTGCTCAGTTTTCGGTGCATCTACGCACCCAGAACAGCACCGGCACATAGTAGGTGCTCAGGAAATGTTTGTGGACTGACTACGGATGTGGAATATTTGTCTGTATGGCTCCAGCTTTCGGGGCACTTATTGCCAGCTGGGGGTGGGGTCGCCTGGAAGGCAGCCCTAATTGGGAGCCCCCAGACCTGCACAGGAGGTGATGTCCCACTCATTTCCCAGGTGAAGAAACTGAGGCTCCCAGGTATAAGTAACGGAGGTCGCACAGGAGGGGACTTGAACTTGGTCCTAAATCCCCAAAGAAGGAACACTTTCATCAGTGCTCAGCGCACCTCCCTGCCTCACCCTCGGCTTGAGGGGGCCCGGTGGCTCTTGCTGGGCATGTCCACGGCAAAGACTACCCCCACCCCCCCAGGCTGCCTCCAGCCCTCCAGGGTCTATTGTTTTGCTCCCGCTGTTACCTTAAAACTTGACATCAACCTTTAGTGATCCAGAGAGATTTCACATAAAAATGTGGATTTCCTTTAAAAAAAAAAAACAATACCTGGCTGGCGTAGCTCAGTGGATTGAGCGCGGGCTGGGAACCAGAGGGTCCCGGTTCGATTCCCAGTCAAGGCACATGCCTGGGTTGCGGGCCAGGTCCCCAGTGAGGGCCATGTGAGAGGCAACCATACATTGCTGTTTCTCTCCCTCTCTTTCTCCCTCCCTTCCCCTCTCTCTAAAAATAAATAAAAATAAACTCTTTAAAAAAAAAAACACCAAAAAAAAAAAACAGCTGATGTGCCTGCGTGGGGCCTCGCTGTTTTGTGTGGTGACTGTGGAGGGGGTTTGAGCCACCCCCTTGGGTGGACACTTGTCCCCTCCCCTTACGCAGCCCCTCCCAGTTCACTCTACTCATTTGCATAATGGCGGGCCACTGGTCCACTGTCACCCGCGTGTCCGAGTGGGCCGGCTCACCCCTCTGAGCCTCGGTTTGCCCTCTGCTGACCAGGTCTGACGTAACCTGTCCCTTCCGGGGTCACTGGGGGACGGACGCAAATGCATTGGAAGGTCTCGTCTGGGGAAGGAGATGGCCATTCTGCTGCTGCTAATTGTGTTGGCCTCCGGTTCTGGAATTCCCGACAACCCAGGAAACGTTCTCTGGAGGATTCTAGGCATTTCTGTGGTCAGCCATGAGTCTGTGGAGAGGGGGCCTGGTACCCAGACCTGCCTCGTCAGCCCGGACAAGTGTCCTGGCTTGGCTCGTGGGATGCGGCCTGGGTCACGTTCAGCCACGTTCAGCGTGAAATTCTACCCGCAGAGCCAGCAGTGCTGACTGACCGGGGAGCGGCCCACACCCCCTGACAGCTTCCTTATTTAAGAAGCGGAACCTGGGCGGACAGCAAATTAGGTGTTAAAATATTTGCCCACAGCTCTGCTGCCAAGGGGACCCTTTAGGCTGAGTGTGACATGTTACCCCACCCACTGCCTGCACTGCCAATATCTCAAACCTGAAGATGAATAGCGGCTGCCTCGTGGAAGGGGGGCCGGCCACGGAGGCACAGGCGGAGTGGCTCACGGGGGTCGGCAGGCAGCCTGGCACCGCCTCCTGCCCTCCGTCCGGCCAGCCTGGGTGTGGGTCAGAAAGTGTTCACAGGGAGGTGTCCTCTCCAAGTGGGGCCGGGGGTTCGACCAAGTGCCCAGGTTGCCCAAACGGGCTCCCTCCCTCCCACCTCGCCCCCCTCCCCAGGAACAGAATGAGCCGCTAGGGAAAGGGTTTGCAGGAAACCCTTCCCCACTAGGCTGGAGTCCAAGTTTCCTGGTAGAAACCATGTTGCCCCAGGGCAAACATGTGGGAAACGGTAGACATCTCCCTGGACTTGTGTTCCGTGGGGAGGCGTCTCCGCGCCGCACAGGGGACAGCGCAGGAGGAGTGGCCTGTCTGCGTTGTCTCCCCACCGGCTGGCCGGGGCACACCCTGGCAGAGGTCAGGGTCTGTCCTCTAGCAGGTGGGCTTGCAACTTAGTCAAGGTCGCACAGTGTGGAAAGTGGGGCGACCTTGGACTTGAACTCAGGCCTTTGCGCTCCTGCTCCAGTAGAATTTTTTTGGGTTTTTGGTCTGTGTGGACATTTTCGTGGGAGCACGTGCCGAGACAGTCTCTGTCCCCGGAGGCCTGGGGGGCCTGCTGGCTGAACGTCCCTTGGGGAGCGAGGTCTTCAGCTCTCATCTGTGGACAAAGCCACACATGTCCATGCAGCAGCGTTCGGGCAGTACTTGTGGCTGCCGCTTCCTCAGGTGTGTTGCGGCCAGGCACCAGGCCGTGTCTGCGTTACCTCATTAAAATAATCTAACCACCCTGAATTTTTCTCAGAGAGGGCCAGTGGCGTGTCCAGGGTCCCCCAGCGATTACAAGGTAGCGTGTGGATTGGAGCCCAGACCATCTAGCTCCAAAGTCTCTGATTTCTTCTTTCTCTGTCACCCAGACAGTCCCTGGAACAAGACCCCAGCTGTCTGCTGCTGTGGCTGTTGGTGCTTAGTGACCATCTATATTGTGACCGCTTGGTTCCCTCAGCCCTCTGGCCTCCTGGCGCTTCCTGTGTGGTTGGGTCCCCGGGTCGAGCCCTGGACGTGCCTTCTGTTCACAGTCTGGTGGTTTTGATTTCTGCGGAGGTGGGGGCACCGTCTCCGTCCAGGTGTGACTGGGAGGAGCAGTGAGATGTGGGGAGGCCTCCCCAGGACTCGCCGGCCTCCAGGGCTCCTCTCCTGCCTCTCCACGCTCACTGGGAAGTGTCCTCGGTGGTTAGTCCTCTCTCTGTTCCGCCAGTGACCCCTGCCCTGCACCCTCGTCCCACTTGCCCACACCCCCCTCTTCCCTCCTGCCCCTGTGCCCGCCTCCTCCTGGCTCCTCAAAACCCACAGGGCTCCCAGACCGACACATTTCTGGTACTTGGCTGTGCGCACCATCCTTTTTGCGTCGATGCCCATCCATTCAGGTGCCTCCCTCCACCCGTGCGGCAGGAGAGAATGGCGGAGTCCGTTGCGGTCAGCCTCCTTGTTGTCCTACGAGGCATCGGACTCAGGCAGGAGAAGCGACTTCCTCCAGGTCACTCCTGGGGCCGGCGGGGAGGCGGTGTCCCGGAGCTGAGACTGAGGCCTTGCCGCCTTACCTCCCCTCCGGCGTTCATGCGCTCCCCCACTCCCCCACCCCGTGTCTGTGAGGTGTCTTTTCTGAGCCAGGCTCTGTGTGGGCTTTGAGGCTCCCAGGACGAACGAGACGGGCGGCCCCCGTGCGTCGTGGCGAATGTGTGCGTGTTGTGTCTGGCACACGGCCGACCACGGTGCATATTTGTGGGTGGGCGAAGGAAAGAATGGGCGCGTCTGTGTGATTGTTGGCACCGGGGTATCGCACGACTCTTAACCTCTCTTATTGTTTTCTCTGTCCCTGGCGTTGGGGGTGCTCCCGGCCTTCCGCCTCCACTGGGCAGCTAGCTGCTCACCCCCAAGCCCCAGGGGTGGGGTCCCTGCTGGTCCCTGGTTGGTTCTCAGGAAGCCCAGGTCTCCCACTGGCTGATCCCCCCGGCCCCTCCCAGGAGGGAGTAGAGGCCATTTTTCTTGGTGGGGCTCTTTCTGACCCTCGTGCTGGTGGGGTCTGGGGCCGGAGAGAGGGGACCCTCACCGGTGGCCTTAGGCCGAGCCTGTCAGCTGAGCCCTGGGGGCAGAGGGGTCCTGATAGTTGACTCATGGGCTGCCCTGAAAGAAAGTCTTATCTGGCTGTGACATTGGAGAGGCCAGCGGAGCCCTTCCCGGACTTCGCGTGTGGCTTCGTAGAGGTTTACAAATTCTTGGACGCGTGGCTCGTTTTTCACTGGGTCACCACCGTAGGGAGACCACGTCTCAATGTGGTTGTGTCAGACACAGACCCGCCACCTGTGGCCTTGCTGGAGCTCTGTTGCCCCGCTGAGCCCCGGGCCCCTCACCTGTGAAATGAGGATGCCGTGGGGCTCACCTCACAGGGCTGCCTGGATGGCTGTGCTTGGGGGGACCTGGCACCCAGCAGGTGCTCTGTTGATGCCAGCCGCCCCCGGCGGTGTGCCTGTTGGAAGACAGAGAGGCTGGGGGTTGTCCAGGGGGGAGTGCGAGGCTGGTGTTTAAGGTGCCGACTCGGGCCATTCCCTGTCCGAGCACGTGGCTTGGTCCTCCTCTGGGGGAGCTTCTGGCAGCTCCAGGCCACCCCCAGGGGACTTGGCTGGGGCCTGAGGGAAAGGTGGCAGTGCCTGCTTTTGGGAAGCCCTTCCCAGCCTGGGCCTCAATGAGAGAAGGGAGCTCCCTGGCCTGCTCACTTGGCTGCCTGGGGCCCAGGACCACTGGAGAGGCCAGCGGGCCCCCTGCAGTTCAGGCCCAGATGGCCACCATGTCGGAAACACAAGGCCGCATGTGGGATGGGTCCTCAGACACGGCTGGTGGGGGCCTCGGCTCTGCCTCCTCCCCCTTCGATGGATCGGGTGGGGACCTGCGTGGGCCTGTGGGGCAGCCACCCCTGACCATCCAGCCCTGGGTGGAAGGAATAGAGAAGGTCCATTCGTTTGGTCCCCAGGAGCTCATGGAACAGCTGCTCGGGGTGGGCCCAGGAACGAGGGGCCTGCAGAGAGCAGTGGGAGGGGATTGGCCCCAGAGCACTTTGCCCTCGAACTCTGGGCCGTGGAGTCTGCAGGGGGGCGTGCTGCTCACTGTCAGACTGGTAGGTTCAGTTCCAACCTTGGCTTCGGGTGACCCCTCAGAGCCTCGGTGTTCCCATCTGTAACTGGAAAAATAGCCCCATTTACTCTCTCTCCCTGATGTGAGGCTCAGAGACGGTGCGGCCTGAGCACAGGCCTCCCAGCTCGGGAGGATTCCTGCCCTGAGCCCCGAAAGTGCTGAGGAAGCCCAGGGCCTCTGGGGGCTGTGTCTTCGGGGCCATCCTGCTCCCCAAAGCTTCTTCGGGCCCCCGAGTCTTCCCTTTCTGGCTTTTTGAGGGTCAGGGAAGCCGACCAAGGGACCCCATGGGACCGCAGGTGGCAAGGTCCCCTCCTTTGCCCACCCCACCCCCTGCCCTCTCCTGGAAGCCACCTTGCCTTCCCGTTAGTAGACAGCGGCACGGGAGGTGACAGTTCCTTAAAACAGATTTATACTCTTGGACGACTTTATGGGTTTTTGACTTATAAAACCCCAAGACTTGACATGCTGATTTATCTACTCCTGAGTCAACAGGATGTAGCAGATTTAAAGAGATCAAATGCAGTGTTGGGTTTGTGGTTCCGATTGTGGATGAGAGGGGCGAGTACGCAACGTGCTGCCAAGTAGAGACGGCAAAAAAAAAAAAAAGCAAAACAAAAGCGGTAATTTAAATGTGTCTATTAAATGGCATGTTAAGTAAAGTCACTCCAGTGCGGTGCTGGACCTGGCGTACTGTCTGGAGAGTCGGTGGAGTAGATAAAGCTGGATTTACAGCTCTTTATTTTTTTTTCCTTCCCCTGCAGAACATTTTTTTATTAAGGGAAGAGACGGTAAGCTAGGAATCTCAGAGCCGGGGCTTGACGCGCACCCGTGTCTGTGCGATGACTTACAATGTTGCAGGCTCCCGACGATATTTCTCACTTCTCTGCTTTCTCTTTCTGGCTATTGCTGGAGCAGCGGATCCGATTTCTTGAGATAAATATGCTGCCTGGCTTTTAATGGGATTTCTGCATTGCTGGGAGTTGGCGTGTTCTGATAAAAAAAAAAAAAGAAGAAGAACCTAAAAATTGTATATCCCCTAATTGGTAAGAAGAGAGATGCTTTGATCGGCCACCAATGGAAACATTGATTTTTACTGCCTCCACGCTGCTCCAAGCGGCGTGTTGGGGCCACGTTCTCCGCCACGGAAGGCGGCAGCTGGCTCTCCGATGAGCTGATTTGTCTTTGCGGGATCTTGGTGTCGGGCGCTTGAAAGTGCGTGCGCTGTGCGGACGGGAGCGATGCAGCCGTATCCCGTTATCTGTTTCTAAATTGGAATATTTATAGGCCTGTGGCTTCCACCTCCAGTCAGCTGCGTTCTCCACCTCGTTCTTCTCTCTTGCTTTGGTGACCAGCCCTCGGGGGCGTAACGGTTGTGTGCTGAGGCCTTTTTCTGTAACTGCAGGGTCTTGTGGGGCACATGCATGCACGCACACGCCGTTCGCACGTGCAGATATGTTTGCATCAGTGTCTTTGCACACGAGAGTGATTTCTCGCTTTAATCCATACTGGAGCTAGGTTCTGGATGGGTGGGAAGAGACCGCACATGCTTTGACTTTCTAGTCTGAGTCTCTGCACTTCACTGGACAAGTTTAATCCACTGACGTTTATTGGGATTACTGACCTGTTCCATGGGTTACACTCACCATGTTCTCTTTGCACTTTGATTTACAAGTTCTCCGTGTGTGCTGTGGATCTCTCAGCGGAAGCCGAGTGCCGTTCCCGGGCTGTGCGGGGAGGTGCACCGGACAGGAGGCAGGGTGTCGAGTTAAACATCTGTAGGGTGCTGGGGGCGCTGCCTCCTCCTGGCTGCGTGCCAGGTGCCTCGCCTCTGCAATGGGAGGAGCAAAGCTGCCCCTTGGTGGGCAGTGGGGCAGGACCTCAGGATGACTTTTAGCTGCAGGGTGTGTGAGACGGAGAAATGGCTCTGTGGGTATGTAACTGGCTAGAAGTACGGGACGTAGCCCTGGCTGGTGTGGCTCAGTGGATTGAGCACCGACCTGCGAACCAAAGGGTTGCCAGTTCGATTCCCGTCAGGGCGCCTGCCTGGGTTGTGGGCCAGGTCCCCAGGTAACCACACACTGATACTTCTCTCCATCTCTTTCTACCTCCCTTCCCCTCTGTCTAAAAATAAATAAATAAAATCTTAAAAATAAAAAGTGCAGGACGTGACACAAACCTCAGACATCTCAGGCATCGTTGTCGTGATCTGTAAGTGAGCCCAGAGGACACATTTCATCTGAAAGAAATTGGTGGGGGGGTTTGAAGGCTGGTTCTCCCTGTCTAGGCTGAAACCTGGGCACCAGCGAAGGCTCTGGTGCGGCTTGACTCTGTGGTCCCGCGAACACGCGTGCTTCTGGATTCCAGGGTCAGGACATCCACGCAAAGTGTCGAGCCAGCATCGGCACATCCGGAGGCTGGTGGCGTGGTGGGTGACCTTGGTTCTAAGATCTCCCCACTCCGAATTGCAAGGCTTTGGGGGGAAACATTCAGGGGCGTTAGGAGCAGCCGATGGGGCTCTGGAGAAATGTGTGTGTGAGGAGGGTTTTCAGGAGACAGATGCAAAGGCATTTTCGCCTCCCCGATGGGTCACAACCCCCAGCATCCCTGCCCGGAGGTAGGTGACAGGAAGTCCCCGTAGAAGATTTGCAGCAAGAATTAGAGAACCTAGCTGAGAATGACGGCACCGCATGGACCGGAAAAACTCCATACATTAGTACACCAAGCGGCGTCCAGAATGTCGGACCCTGGGAGGTCGGCTAATTAAATGTATCTTAATAAACGTCGGGCAGTTCTTTTAAAAACCTTTCCCGAGACCCCGTCCGCCCACGTGGACTGTGTTCTTCCCGTTGGCAGGAGGCCTGGAAGGAGGGCCGGAGTGTGACCAGAAAGCCAGCCGGGCGCTGGAGGACAGGAACAGCGTGACAAGTCAAGAGGAGAGAAATGAGGACGATGAAGACATGGAGGATGAGTCAATTTACACCTGCGACCAGTGTCAGCAGGACTTCGAGTCGCTGGCGGAGCTGACGGACCACCGGGCCCACCGCTGTCCTGGAGGTATGCTGCACAGCGCCGGGCGCTGACAGGTGGTTGTGCGGGTAATTGGACAAAGCGACAGCTTGACGCCTCGGGTGAGATTAAAGAATTAATAATGTGATTTTACAGGGAATGTCATTTTATTGTGGTGTCTTGGGTACCCTTGTATCCGCCTTTTCAATGAAATTAAAAATAAAAGCAACAGCGCTCTGGCCGGCGGGAATGAGGAGGGAGGTTCCCCGTCCCTGCTCCCCCAGTCCGTGCTCCGTAGGACATGGGCCTGCCCCCCCGTCCCCCGCTCCTGGCTGCCCCCCTCCGATTTCTGGAAGGCCTTTGGAAATCCAGTGATTAAGAGATGGTTCGTGCACAGTTAAGCAGCTTAAGTGTGGAGAGCTGTGTGAAGGTTGAGCTCCGGGGCCAAGGCTTGGGGTGGACGGGGACAGTTTCATAGGCCAAGAAGAGCCTACGCAGAAAGGGACCTGGTTTCACCTCCGTGCTCAGCCTCCCGCCTCCCTGAGTGGCCGGCTGCTGCTACACCAGACCGCGGTCCGGTTCACTCTTTCCCCAGAGCCTCTGAGAGGGTGGGCAAGGCCGAGGTTTTCCAGGAGCGATTTATGACTTCACGAGTCATGTGTGACTGTGTGTCTGGGTCCTGTGTTGGGTGGGTGGGGGACGGTGGCGTGTGGATCCCCTGGGGGGCGGCAGCCATGCTGCAGGGCTTTGCGTTCGGAGCACCGGTGTTCCTTATGCAGCTACCCCCAGGCGGCTTCTTCCATTGGGATCGTTGTCTGGGAACATCTTGGTTGCCGGTTTAGGGGAAAGGACCTAAAATCTCTTACCAGCGTTCCAAAAGGGACATGCCACCTGTTTTTCGGGGAAATGTGCGGGTGGGAAGGAGGTTGACATTGAAAGTTCTCAGTTTCCCTGCCTTTCCTACCAGCTCAGAAGCTTGGAAGCCAAGTGGGTGGGGAGTTGCTATGACTTTCCCTCAAGTGACGTCCGTGCCTGCACGGGGGCCCTGGCTGGACCCAGTGCCCGTTCTAAACCTCTGAAGGGATCGGGTACCCCAAAACAGCACACCCAAGGGGACGCTTACAGGCTTGGGCTTTTGGGGGCTCAGCAAATCAAAGCCCAGTGGTTTGGAATTTGTCATACTTCAACCGCAGGTAGAGGCGATGGCTGACTTATGAGAGGGACAGGTGATTGCCTGGCCAAGGTCACAACAGCGATTCGGTGGCCGAGCCACGACCTCTTCAGGGCCCTGGGCTGCGTACTCTCTCCTGCTTGAGAAAGTCACAGATGCGGGTGTGTTTCTTCATTCAGCTGAGACCCGAGATGGATTCTAAGCTGTAAGAGCATGAAATAAATACTGTCCCTCGCTTTTAAAACAACCGGTGAATTGATCTTCTAGTGAAAGGCCATTCTCTTCGTCTCCCCAAACGTGCGGTTGTTGGAGCAGGTGCCCCGAGGAGCCTTGCTGAGTGCCCAGCCCTGCTCCGTGCCCCTCCCTCCAGCTTTCAGAGCCAAGGAGACTTTGCCATCTCCTGCCACACTTTTGAGATTGGTGGCATCTCCAGGTGGAGAAGGGAACATGTGACACTTTGGGGCTCGATGTGGGGGTCTGTGCTGGAAATGCCTGTGCTTTGGTCCTGGGCAGGAGTCTCTTCCCAGGGCCACCTCTCTTCTCTAAGCCGTAGACTTTGGCTGAAGTCATGGCAGCTGCCTGGGGGGCTGGGGGTAGCCGTCAATACACCTGCCTGCTGCCTAACTGGCCCCCACTAGCGACCTCCATGGGGAAGCGGGAGCCAGGAATATCCCCCAGCCCCCGGAGCGCTGGGAGTCAGAAATTCCTAGAAAGAGTCCAGGAAATGACCTCACCTAATAGTGTCCCTGAGAAATGTCTGGCTACCCAGCCCATATGTGACCCAGTCTAGGGGAGTGTCCCTGACACAGAAGAGATAGCTGAGGAGTTATTTCCCCACAGACCGTGAGTTCCTAGGGTTCCCCCAATGACAGGTGACCGCTGGGAATCGCCTGTGTCTCCTCCACAACGGGTCCCCACCCAGGACGCCCCCTCACCCTTCTCTCGTGCCACTGTTTTCAAACGCTGTTGGTGGGTGTTGGGGCCCGTCTGGCTGAGGGGAGCTCTGTCACCCCCCCTTAAAAGCCTGTTTTATATGCTGGGCTTTGGCATACGGTGCTTGAACATCGCCTTCTGCTTTAGAAGTTTGGCCTGGGCACAAAAGGCAATAGCAGGCCCTCCTGGACCAGGCACAGGGCTCTGCCGGGCGCTCAGAGTGGGCCGCCCAGTCCCGGGGCTGGGGACGCTGCAGGTGGGCGCCGCTGTCCTCACGGAGCACAGGGACACCTGGAGGCCTGGCAAAGGTGACTTCAGACAGGACCAGGGTCTGCTGAGCTGGGGACTCTGGGTGCTCTGCGGATATTCCTGAGGGAACAAACGAGCCTTGTCTGGGAGGAGGCGGGGCCCTCCCTGCTGTTGAGAATTTGGGGCCTGAGGGTGGTCACACGCTCTCTGCTCCTTGTCTCCGGCAGAGGGCTGGCCCGCCACCCCCCCCCATGCCAGGTGTGGGGAGGGTCGGCCCTTGCAGGCAGGCGGGACCTGTCAGGAAGAGGCCGTGACTGGTTGGGGGAGGGGTGTCTGTTGGGATGATCTTGAACGTGGTTCTTTAAAACTGCTCTAGCAGAGGGACCTCCAGGTCCTTAACGGGGTAGTCGGGTTGGGGTGGGGGCCACTGCCTGTTCCAGAAGATTCAGGGATGGGGAGCAACTTAAAACTGAATTCCAGATAGACACAGCTTTTTTAAACGCTCAAGTGAATTAAACAAAAATAAGAAAAAGGGAATTTGTTCAAATAGCGACAGCCAAAAAAAAAAAAGAAGTGCTCCCCCTGGCTTAATTTTGCTGCTCCCCCCTCAGCCGCGCCCCTTTCCCGAGGATGGGGACCAAGGAGCGTGGTGCCAGCCCCTTGCGGGGGGCAGACCCTCCTTTTCTGGCAAAGGTGAGGTGCCGCTGTGTGGAGAGCCGGGTGGAGAGTTAATTACACCCTGGTTTATTCAGCTGTGGCCAGAGTGACCCGTGGGCCGTAATTACAGGGCCGGGGCTCGTTCCTGTCCGCTGGCCCTGCTGCCAGCCTCGTTCCCGCCCGCCGGCTGGCCCGGGCTCGCCTTTGTGTGCAGGCAGCGTGGGTGGGGCCCTGCCTTACTGCTTAGGGTGCCCCTGGTCCTCGTTCCATTTGGGCAAAACAGAGCAGGCACGGGCCAGCCTCTGGGCGACTTGTGCCAAGTGCACAGGTGCAGGCGGCCGGTGCCTTCCGTCCACGGGGAGCGTGTGCAGCGCCTGGGTGTCAG
Source organism: Micronycteris hirsuta (assembly GCA_004026765.1). Lineage (NCBI taxonomy): Eukaryota > Metazoa > Chordata > Mammalia > Chiroptera > Phyllostomidae > Micronycteris > Micronycteris hirsuta. The sequence continues at coordinate 74,164 of PVJI01005719.1, read as the reverse complement.
CCGGTGTCTCGCAGGGCAAGAGGCCTGGGGTTCGAGCCCAACGCATACCCCCACGAGAGGCGCCATCCTGCATGCAAACGGCATCCAGCTAGAAAACAGGGACCAGGAAGGGACTCGTTTCCTATGGCCACAGATGGGTCCAGGCCAGGGAACCTATCCAGGAAGCAACGTCCCAGGGTTTGGATGGGACCCACAAACGGAGTCCGCCAGCAGCAGACATGAAGGAGACGTAAATAACGGGAAAGGCAGCTCTTATCCTCAGGTGGAAAGATCCAAAGGCGTGAACACATGGATGTGCCCAAAAGGAACCCATTCACTTACCCTTAGCCAGTGGAAGGGACGATAGGATTGGCTGAGAACTGGCAAGCTGATTCTGAAGTTTCTGAGGGCAAACAGGCGTGCGAGGGCGGGAGGGAAGTCTCAAGTCAAGGTGTGTTGGGCGGCACTTGTCACCAGGGCAGTGCGGGACAGACCCGGGGGACAGAGAGAGACCAGACTTGGATCGGAAAGAAGTGACGGCATGAGAAAGGTGTCACTGCAGATCTGTGGGGACAGATGGGTCACCCAGTAGTTGGGAGTGGGATGAATAGGGTAGCCATCCCCCCCCAAAAGAAATGGGATCCCTTCCTCCTCCTAACATCAAACAAATCCCAGATGGATCAGAAATCCAAACATAGAAAGAAAACTTAAAAATACTAAAAGAAAACAAGTGAGTTAAAAAAAAATTATAGTCCGGGGGGGGGGGCGCTTTTCTAAATATAACCCTAAACCCAAAAGCCATAAAACAAAGGAAATATTATAAAAATAAAACATTTCTGTGTTGCCAAAACCATAATAAATTAAACCAAGGACGCATATCACAGGCAAAAGATATTTTTCTTAATGTGTAAGGCACTCCCACCAACACTAAGTGCCTGTGCCTGGTGCCCCCGTGGGTCAGCGGTGCCTGCGTGGGTGGGCGGCGCCCGCGTGGGTCAGCAGTGCCGTGCTGGTCTGTAGGTATTTTGAATCTCCTGTGTGTGAAGGGCAGAAGTGGAAGCAGAGAAAGAAATACCACTGACCTGAAACACTTAGAAAGAGTCAGAACCTCCTTAATGTGAGAGAACTGTAAGTTTAAACCACAGGAAAATAACTACTTCTTCTTTTTTTAACTAACCAAATTGGCAACAATCCCAAATTTTGCTGCCAAGGATTGGGGTCTTATTCTCCTCTCTGTCCCCAGGGTAGCCTTGGACTGGAACACATAGTAGGTGCTCAGTATGTGTTTGGTTGATCTTGTCCCTAAGGGGGCTACCGCCTCCGAGGGGACAGCCGTGTGTCCGCAGGCAGGCGGGCAGGGACAGAGGGCTTTGAGGTGTGGGAGGTCCCCTGTGCCGGCCCGGGCACAGTCGGTCTTCAGTCAGTGTGGACTCAGAAGGGTCAGTTGAGGGCAGGAAGAGATGGTTTATTCATTCAACAAATATTTGCTGAGCAGGTACTAGGCCTAGGGACCCTCTGGGTGCTCGGGATGTAGGAACTGGGTGTTTACAGGAAAGATAATTCGGTGGAGAAGGTAATCGCTGCATAGAAAGGTTCTTCGGTGAGATGAAGGGCAGTACGTGGCCTTTCAATAGCTGCTGTCCCCTGCACCATTAAAGGTGTGTCAGTGCATTAGGATGTCACCTCCCAACTCCTCGGGGACAGGGCTGTGTGAGTCGGCCCTTCAGGGGGGAAGTGATGGGCAGGGTGTGGGACCTTCCCCGGATTGCTGGCTCCCTGCCCGCCGAGGTACCCATCCGAAGGTGCCTGCGGAGCCAGCAGGCTGCTTGGGACTCTGTGGTCCCACGTGGGCTCGGGCAGCTGTGCCCTGGCTCCTGGCGTTAACGTGGGGAGGAGTCGTGCTCAGTCGCTAGTGTTACTATTCACCTGTGAGGCTGCAGGTTCATGGAATGTTTCCCCCTGGTCTCAATCAGGTAGAATGGATGCCGCCGTCACCTTGCTGGGCTGCAGGTCTCCTCAGAACTGGCCGCCAAATCGAAGAGTGTGGAAGGCAGGGGGCAGGTGCGGAGAAGCCACACGTCTTTGGTTTCCACGGGAAGGACGTGCTGTGTGCTCGTGGTCCCAGAGGGCCCCCCACCGCAGAGGGAGTCTTTCATTCTCTCCCACCCAGCCAGCTCGGCCACCTTGGCGCATTTCTGATTCTTTGTGCCTACTGGGTTTTTTTGTATCCAAGGGTGGGCCAGGGTTGATTCTGGGGTCGTCTGTCCTCAGGGTTGATTCGCTGCAAACCACCCTCCGCCCTCCGCTGGGATGAGGCTCAGTGGCTGGCCCCTGGACATGCTCCGGGAAGTGAGGGGCCGCTGCGCCCCGGCTTCTGCACCTTTTCTGGAAGCAGCCACAGCCTCTGCTGGCTTTCCTTGTTGCACACCCAGCAGGACCTTGAGGTCCTGAGGGTGGGGGTGCAAGAAGCACACCAGACAGGCCTTCAGGCTCGTGGTGAGTGTTCCCGGTGTGGCCTGGGTCCGGCGTGCTGTCATCCATTCCAGCTCGGAAGTTTCCGGACGACACATGTCGCTTCAGCAAGTAGCAGTACTGTGCCTGTTCCGTGCTGGGGCTGTGTGAGGTCGCCATGACCCTTTGTCCGGCACGTGGCAGGGCCTCAGGCCTGGGTTCATTATGTGCTTTCTGCACAGAGACTCAAGGCAGACTGACAGGCAGAAAATCGAGGACTTCCGGTGGCCCCGGGGAACTCAGAGGTCTGGCTGGCTTCAGCAGGTCCCTCCAGGCCCTGCAGAGACATGCTCCACGGCCGTTTCCACAAACCTGGTCACCCCCTGTGCTGCAGCTGAGGTGTCCCCAGCACCTCCAGCCCCCTCCCCCCCCCCCCCCGCCCTCCTAGCTTCTCCTGATTGCTGTGAGGGGGCCTCCTAGTGGAGCAAGAGTGACCACGGCTCGCCCCCACGGTGACGCTGAGGCCTGGGGAGACAGATATGCACATTAGCTAGGCACAGGGAGAGTAGGGGCAGGGGCAGCTCCCTACATGCCCCTGGGACTGAGAATTGGGGAGTGGGCTCCCCAGGGTGGTGGCCAGGAAATACGCAATGTCTTCTTCAGGAGCAAGGAATTGTGTGCGGGCACATAGGCAGGATGGAGATCCATGGTGGAACCCCACACTGGAGTGCTGGCTCAGTTATGAAGTCCATTCACAGTGCTGTTGAGTGTCCCATCTCTCGTCTCAGAGTTTTAGGGACACAGATTCCTGAAAGGTCATCTAGCCCAGTGGTTTCCAGTCTTACTCTCAAACCCAGCCTTTGTGTAAAGCAGATCAACTGCAGAGCTCTCCATGAAAGGATCTGGAAGCTTCTTCCCCCTACCGTCTGCCCTCTGGTCCCCTCAAACCTCCAGGACGCCCCAGGGCATCTGATAGCACTGACCAGGTGGGGCTGCTCAGTGAGGTGGGACTTGGCCAGGGTGGCAGGGGGTGGCGGATCAGGGCTCGCTGGCACTCCCCTCCCCCCAGTATCTGGTAATTTCTAGGAGGCGGTGCCGCCCTCAGGGTGGTTTAGGGACGGGCACCCACTGCGGGGCACCTCCTGTGTTCTCTGATGGATGGGCCTGTGTAGCTCCTGCCTAGCCCAGTGGCTGTTTGTGGGGGGCGGTGCCCCATGCCACGCCTGCCACCCCGGAGGGCTCTGGACTCCCGCTGCACACCAGGTAGACTGGGTGTTTTCTTTCTTTTTTAAAAGATTTTATTTTTATTTTTAGAGAGAGGAGAAGGGAGGGAGATAGAGAGGGAGAGAAACAGCAATGTATGGTTGCCTCTCACATGGCCCTCACAGGGGACCTGGCCCGCAACACAGGGCATGTGCCCTGACTGGGAATCGAACTGGCTACCCTTTGGTTCCCAGCCCGCGCTCAATCCACTGAACTACACCAGCCAGGGCAGACTGGGTGTTTTCTTCGTTTGCTTGTTGTGGAGGAATGGCTTTGACCTTGAATTCTTACTCACTTCGTGGAAGTTGTGCCCCCACCTTGGGGGTCCCCCTGAAGCCAGCCCCGCCTCCCTCCCCCAAACCTCTGTGTCTTGGCCTTTGGCATCAGAGTTCTGGGACAGGGGCCAGTCGAGCCCTGGTGACTCCCACTGGGTGCTGGCCCTCTGGGACCTTGTCCCCAGGCCTTGGGCCCAGCTGGACAGAGGCTGGGCGGCCATCCTGTTAGTCCTTGGACCTGAGTGTTTCAGGTGTCAGGTGGTGTGGGGAGGGACTGTGACATCAGTCTGCTGCACGTTCCTGGGACACCTGGTGTCACCAAAAAGTCACATCCTGCCCCACTGGCTTCCAAAATCTCAGTAAGATTTTTTTCTTTAGTCTGTAGGTATTTTGATAAGACCCCACCCTCCCACCCATGAGTACAGGTGTAGCTGTAAAACCTTGTTTACGAGCCACCTGGGGCCTGTGACGTGGAGCTTTGTCACGAGCCAGAGCTCTTGCTCTCCCAGCAGGGTGTTCAGTTCCCCGGGCACGGCGCTGCTCGCCCTTCTGGCCACCTTCCTCTCCTTCCAGGCGGAGGCCTCGCCCCACCCACACGCCCCGCTGCTTTCTCCTGGTGGGGCCAGAGCTGTTCCGATCCTGTTGGGCATAAAGATCTGACCATTGTGTCCCTGGAGAAATCTGTCTGGGGAGCCCCCCTGTGAGGCTCAACAAAGCTCTGAGAAATACGCCTTTAGGTGAAGACAGGAAGAGCCCCCTGCCGCATCCTGCCTGACGTGGGGGTAAAAGATGCAACGAGAACGTTGGCGAGGAAAAGATCTTCCCCAGAACCAGAGCGTGGCCAGAGCTGCGTGCATTCATTCCCAGAACCCTTTTCTATGAGCACCTACTACGAGCCAGGAAGTATTCCAGACACCGGGTGGACTGGGGAGTGAAATGGCCCGGTGTAGTACACGTGGGCCCTCACTGACTTTGGCCAGGACGGTCTCAAACTAACCAGTGTGTCCTTCTAGGAGCGGGTTGGTTCTCTCTGTGGTGTAGCCGAGCACTGGCCGAGGCCTGGTGAGCCAGTGGGAGGGAAGTGCACGGGCGTAGCCGAGCAGGTCACGGTGGAGACGGCAGGCGCGCTCCCAGGCTGTGAAGATTGGTGAACGCGGAGGCCGAGTTAGTGTTAGCTGAGGATGTGCGGCTGCGCCGTGGGCAGGACGGAGGAGGCCATTGCTCTGTTCCACGTGTTGCTGGAGAGACCGTGGCTGGAGGGCGGATAGGGGAAGACAGAGGGGGGGTGCCTCCAAGTCGTCTTAGTGGTCAGTGTCAGCAAACGCGCCCCTAACGTTCTGACGTCAAGTGGGTGCACCCCTAACGTGCTGACGTCAAGTGGGTGCGCCCCTAACGTGCTGACGTCAAGTGGGTTCGTCTCTAACGTGCTGACGTCAAGTGGAGGGATGTAGGGGAAATAGAACTTCCTGGGGTAGGACTGGCGTCAGGGGCAGCTGAACCTGGACTCTGGCGAAGGCCGAGGAAGGCCAGGTCATGTGCTCTGAGTGTCAGACCCATAGATGTTTCCAGAGGGCGCCAGGGTGCTGCTGGCCAAAGAAGGGGGTGTGCATGCTGTTCCGGAAGCATCCCAAAGATGAGAGGAGCTTTGCCTCCGGCCATCAAGATTCCTGAGTTGTGAGCTGACCTCAGGGACAGGTCCGGGCTTGGCAGACCCACCAGATTGGTTGTGTCTGTTCTTGTAATGGTGACCCAGTGGTTGATATTTTCACTGTCACTTCTGGGTGAGACATTAATGGAGGAGCTGCCCAGTGGAAGCTCTGGTCCCAGTTATGGGGGAGTTGCTGGGGGGGCGGGCACCCTGACTCCTCTCTCCATTCATCTGGGTTCTCCAAGGGGCAGAACCAGGACCATTTCTAAAAGCCACGGGGACCCTGCATGGAAGGAGCAACTTTCCGGTGGCCAGAGCCTTTTCCAAAACCTGGAGGTGGGATGTCAGATGACCGCAGGCGTAGGGGAGTGGTGTGCGGAGGTGGAGGTCGAGGGCAGACTGGTCACTATTTCCGGTTCCTCTAGACCCTGAGATTCCTGTCTGGCATCCCTAAAGTGACACCTTCACACGGAAAAGTAAAGACCATCCTCGGACAGAATGAGAAACCGACCAAATTCATCTCCCGCTGGCTGGGATGCGTGCTTTGGGGAGTGCAGCCAGCGGGGGACTGGCCTTTATTTATTTATTTATTTTTTACCTCCGGCTCCGCATACGGACCTGGCCAGCCTTGGAGCTGGGGTGCGGCAGAGGCCGGGGGCCTGCGAGCAGTGTGGGGCAGGCAGAGAGCAAGGAAACCTGAAGGTTAGCTCGGTCCCCAGTCTGAGATGCCGCTGAACGATTGGTGGAGGGTTTTGGCAGAGGTTTTAAACACCGTGGGAACCAGCGCAGGGAAAACACGTCCAGGAGATGATACAGTGCTTTGTTTCGTGTTAAACAGTTTCGTTGCGATAGGGCCGACTGGCTACAATTTGGCTGCCTTTGGAAATGACATCGTTGCTTGGGGTGGGGGCATCTGGGAAGAGGGAGACCGTGAGGCCGCTGTGCAGGTGGGCGCCTGGCAGCTGGCTGGATGGGGGCACGCCCGGCCTGGCCCTTCCCCTCACCCTGCCCTCCTGGGTGCCGGAAGTCTGGACCTTGCCAAGTGGTTGGCTTGTCAGTGCTGCCCAGTGATGGGTGACGAGGTCAGGTCTGTCCGAGTCGGTCTGGTCCCCTCTGAGGACTGGTAGGGGCAGAGGGGTGAGGGGGGGAGGAAGGGGGCTGAGGGGCAGGCACTCGGGGACTGGCGAGGACAGATGGTGGGCATCTGCCTGTGGCCTCCCTGCCCCTTCTCAGCATCTGTTCCCAGGGCAGCTTCTACCTGACTGGGCCCCTCTCCCGCTGCCCTTAGAATGAATCCATCCCAGTGACCTCCCCCTTCCCCTACCCCGAGCTTTGGACCGGCTGTGCTTGTCCACAGCACGGGGCCTTTGCACGCCGCCCCCTCCCCAAGCTGGGTGCTTCTGCAGGTTTCACCTGGAGAGCTCCTTCACCTCCTCTGGGGTCCCAGCCCCAGCATCACCTGTGGAGCGTGGCCCTCTTTGACACGCCCTCTCCTCAGCTAAGGAAGCTCTTCTCCACTCTCTAGCAAGGCCCCCCACTGATTTTCTCCAGATTTCCTCTTGCATTATTGTCTTTGCTACTAGAGGGAGAGACCCTCCGCAGAGCAGTGTCCTGCTCTGCCCTTCTCATGCCTGCGCATAGTAGGTGCTCAGGAAATAGTCATTGGATGATTTGTTGGAAGAGGCCTGGGTGTTCCATGGGTCCCTCCCTTGGGTGGCTGAGGACTAGGAATTCTTGCGGGCAGCCTCCTGGTCTGGAGACTCCTCCTGGCAGGTGCGGCCAAACCCCACTCATCCCTCCCACCTCCCTGCCTGCCTCAGAAATGGCTCTGCCACCTGCTTCCTGGGCAGGAAGGCAGGGACCACACAGCAGACCAGAGGGGGCGTTCTGCTCCTCCCGTGGATAGGGACCCTTTCCCTGTGAGACCCTCAGTTTTTATTAAGTCTCTACTGTGTGCCAGGCCTGGGATATGGTGGATCCCTGCTATAGATATATATACAGATATATGGATAATAAAGGGTGGACTGTAGCGTGCCCTGCCAGCTGAGATGCTCATGGGTGGGCATCACTGCAGTGGGGTTCCCGCCCCCCCCCCCCCGCCCTGAGCCACTGCGTCCCAGAGAAAGAGGCTCTGCAGAGCGTGGGGAGACCCTACAGTCCCAGGAAGGATTTGAGGGCCACTGACGCAGTGGGGGAATGGAGCGGCAGAGTTGCAGGCAGAGGTAGGTCATCAAGAGCCCTACAGCCAGGTCACAGGACAGGGGCCGGGGGAGCGAGTCTGGGGGGAGTGAGGCCTCAGTGTGCTCCGCATCTCATCACTGATTCCTCTAATGCCCCTTCACTGCACGCTTAGCAGATATCTTGACATATTTACTTAAAAATTGTTTGAAAGAGGCCGCCTTCGTTGGATCTAACAGCAGGCAGATGGCACTTCCAGCGCAGCCATTGAGGAGCATTTAATCAAGGGCCCCTGACGGAGGTGGCCAGGGCGAGGGGAAGCCACCAGGGTGGGGAGCACCTTGGGGACATCCCAGCGCCCACGATGCAGGCTGCCCCCGCAAGAGAGGCCACCGCCACTTGTGATCCCCTGGGCAGCACACCCGAGGACAGATACCCTGCTCTGTCACCTGCTGTCCTCCAGTCTCTGCCCGGACCGCTGGCTGAACCCCACGGGCTCCCCGAAGCAGAGGGCCTGTGGGTCAGCCTCCTAGGCACAGAGCGGGGGGAGAAGGTAGAGGGCGATCTGAGGGGACCGATGGCACACGCCCTTTGTGACACCCTAGATTGCTGCTGAGAAGTCCCGGGTTGGAGACGCCCCCGACGTACCAAATGGGACGTGTCCCGTATGGCTGTGTTTGGGGAGTGGGGGCCGCGCCTTCTGTCACAGAGTTCGGGATCCAGTCGGGTTGCTGTGTGGGTTTTGGCTCCAGGACAAGGTTCTGGTCAGTGCTTCGGTCTTGCACTGTAATACCACAGAGCAGGACAGCAGAGGAGCGAGTATGTCAGACCCCAAGCCCGGGTCTTCACGGGTGCAGCTGTTCAACTCCTGGCCTGAGCCGCTGAAACTCTGTTCGTTGCCCGGGTAGGGGACTGCTTCGGGTATCATTCAGTTAACGCCATTCACAGCGTCACTCCTGGAGAAAGTGGCAAGGAGGGCACACTGTGTGGCTATCCCCTCCCCCCTCACAGTGTCATTGCATTTGCAGTTTCACTGGGGACAAAGGCAGGGGAGGAGTCAAGGAGAGCCGGAAGGTCAAGGATGCTTCCGAGGAGTCTCTTTGTTTGTTGTGTTTATATTGCAAGTGCTTTCCATTTGCTGGCAGCTCCGCCCGGGACCCCCAGAGGACAGGGCAGGGAGATATGGGCCCTGAGCACCGAGGCTATTTTTATTTGCGTGCAGTGCGAGGTGACGCGGCCGTGGCAGGTTCAGCTCTGCCTGGGACACGGAATTGGCTATTAAGGTGGAATTAGAAGCAGGAGTCCGAGCAGGTCCCTCGTGGGTGATACGTTGAGGACGGCTTCGTGACTTTCCAAACAGCTTCGCGGACAGCGGCGAGGGTGGATGAGGGTGCCATTTTGGGGGACAACCCCAGGCCCCCACTTAGCCCTGCTGTTTGTCTGTGAGTAGCTGGTGAATTGTTTCCCCAAATCAGTCCCCCTTCCTGTTGTTTCTTTTCTCCATCACGCGTCCCCCTCTGGACATCCCTGAGCGAACCCCTCTCCTCTTCACAAAGCTCGGTGGCTCCGCCCTGACTCGTCCCCGTGGAAAGTCCGCGTTTCTTCGATGACTCAGGCATGGGTCCAGTGTTCTCACCATTGCTTCACCTTTAGTGGGGGGGGCGGATGGGGCTTTCAGTCATTCTTTGTTTAAAAAGAAGTTACATTTATTAAACATCACTTAACGCATTAATCTGTTCTGTTTGTAACGGTTTCAGAGATGACAGATAAGGCATGCGCCTCCTTTGTCCTGCCCCCTCCCACAGGTTAATTGCGGTCACCGCTGTGGCTTGCACCTTCGAGACCGTCCACGGCAGATTTACATAATGTCACGTTTCATAGGTGCTAAGACGCAGTAGCATCCCTGAAATCGAGATGAATCTTAAGAATTAGTGGCATGCCATGGTTTAGTTGACAGTTTTTTTTTTAGTGGCATGTAACAGTGTATTTTACAATCGATGGTATCTGAGATTTGATGAAATATGGTATAAGGGTATCCATAGAAACAATGTCATATTGATTTTTGATTAAAAAAATAAATGACACCATCTTGGATCTATGATTCTGCAGCGTGCCCTTTTTTTTTCCGTGCAGCGCTATGCCTTGGAGAGTTTCCACGTTGGCGCATAGATCTCCCCGCTTCTTTATGGGCGGCTGCCTGGCACTGCATAGCCAGGGTGCCTGCGGTCTCTGTAGCTGGCCCGCTGGTCAGGGGCATTGAGGCCGATCGTTTGCTGTAGCGGACATCCTTGTACCTGGGCCCCTACGGGTGCACTTCTTCCATGGGTGATGGAGGCGAAGGGGCGTGGCTGGTGGAGGCGAAGGGGCGTGGCTGGGCCCCGCCTTTCCTCTCTTCCCTCCCTCCTGTCTTATCTCATCCCACCCCGCCCACTCCACCCACCCCATCCTGCAGCCTTCCCCCCAGTACTTGCTCGGTAGCAGGTACTGTGCCGAGGTCAGTTTGGGGGCTCGGGGCCTCCACAAAAGAGCATTAGTCTGCCTCCCCAGAAGCTCGGGGAAGTGAAGGCACGAGGTGAGACGTGGATCAAAGTCCCAGAGCGTCCCCCGTGAAACCTGGGGTTATGGGGACAGGCGTCGGTGCACTCTATCCCCGTGGCATTCCAGCGGGGGCCTCTCAGGCCGGCCACCCCCTCAGGAATGAAAGAGAATGCCTTCTCACCAACTGGTGTCCCCCCTTGACCTGCCTGGGTCATAAGTGGCATCTTTCCCAAGGGGGTTCCTTAAGGCTGATACGTGTTCGGGTCGACCTGGGGCTCTGCTCCCATTTTCCTACCTTTGAGCTGAGTAGGGAGAAAAAGCCACCCACCTGCCCTGTGGCACTTGGTTTGCTCTCTAGGACGGAAGGTGCTCTTACCAGGACCACAGGTCACATGGGTCAGGGATGGGGGCGTGGCCAGGAATAGGGGCGGGGCCCAGGGCGGAGGAGGGGCTGGGGATGGAGGCAAAGCAGGTGGAAGCAGCCACCCTGACAACTCCGGTGGGAGCGGGGGGCGGGGAAGGGGGGTGTTTGAACAGAAGGTGCCCTGAAGGCTGTCCTGGAGTAGCCTCAGGCGTGCTTCTCACACTTTAAAGTGTATATAGGTCCCAAGGGCCCTTGTGAAATGCAGATTATAATTTAGCAGGTCAGCAGGGGGAGGGGCCGGGATTCTGCCTTTGCTCTCAGGGTGGACAGCACTCAGAGTAGCCGGGACTGTGGGACTGCTGAGCACAACCTGGAGGGTGGGAGGGCCTGGGACTGGGCAAGGACAGTTTCAATGGGAGCTGCAGTTTGCAAGGCCCCAGAGCTGGGCACATCGGGCAGACGCCGCCTCTCGGGACTATCAACCGTTTGACTTTGCTTTGGGCGCCCTGCTCTCTAGCACTTGTGGGCAAGTCGAGGCAGGAGTGTGGCTTGTTGGCAGTGGATGGAGTTGTGCTAGAATTTCCGAGCTCACGTGCCATTTAGAGCCGGTGATTCTTCCTTTGGAGGAGGGACTGTCCCTTGCTTCGAAGGTCATCCAGCAGCCCTGGGCTTGCCCACTAGATGCCAGTAGCAACCTCTCTGATTGGTGTGGTGCTTGAGAAAATGCCCCTGAAGGGCAGGCCGGGCTGGCCGGGGTGAGAGCTGCTGAGCGGGACGCGGCCCGGTTGCCATGTTCCCTGCGGCTGGCACTGTGCCCGGCCCGGCGTGGGAGCTGGTCACTGTGTGTCGTGTGACCGGAGGTAGCTCTAAGGGACGCAGGTGCTAACAACCCCGGCCTGCTGCAGGGCAGAGCCATGGCGTGTCCCTCTGCTTCTCCCGGCAGGGTCACACCTGCTGAGGACCGCACTGGCTTGACTTTGAGGGACGGCACGGGGAGATGAGACGCCGAGGTGATGGAGTGTTCTGAAGTGCGCCTGTTTCCTCGCTTCCCCCGGTGCTCCCAGACTCTGTTTCCTCTTTGGGTTTTTATGTGTCTGTCTTTTCTGCAGGATAAGGCCTTTCTTGTTCATCCTAGTGCCTTCAGGCCTGACACATAGTAGGCATGTTGTACGTATCTACAGGAAGAACGATTTGAATTCACTGGCGGGATCCGCTTGTTCCAGGAGCTCGGTAATGGCTCCTTTGGGTTTGTTGCTGATTCCGTTTGTAATGTCAGCCGTCACCCCGATTCATTCCTGCAGTCACTCGTCTGTTCGTTCACTCAACCACTATTTCTTGAGCACCTGCCATGCTCTGGGCACTGTGCGAAGGCGGGGCACATGGCTGGGCAAGGTGGGTGTTGTTCCCGGGGTGGAGCTTAGTGTGGTGGGAGTATCATTAATTCAAAAACCACACAGACAGTGGGAAAACTGCAGCTGGGATAGGTGCTTCTAGGGAAAAGGAGATGGTGCTGCCAAAGTGCCGAGAGGAGCCTCTGCCTCTGGTCTTTGTGGTGGTGCAGTGACAGTGAGATATCTGGGAGGGCTTCCTGGAGGTGGTGAGGTTGGGATTGAGATACAAACCATATGCATCCGAGTAAATGCTTAGGGTACCAGTAAGGCAGGGCCACTCCTACATGAGAAAGAAGTTATTTTGCAAGAATATAAGGTATTTTTAAAATATTAAAATATGTAAAGCACAAATATATATATCAGTAAAAATGTCAAGGCTTCTTTACACTTATTTTAAAGTTTAGTGCTTTTTATCTGTTTTGAATTTTATGAGTATTTTGAATGCTCTCTTCTGCACATAGGCTCTTTACGAGTCCCGGCCCTGGATCTAGGATGAGTAAGATAAATAACCAGGTGAAGGCCATAGAGAAGGTAGTGAGAAGAGCATATGCAAAGGCCCTGGGGAGGCAGAGGGGATAGGGCATGCTGGAAGACCGGCAAGAAGGCCAGGGTGGTAGGTACCCAGCGAGCAGGATGCTGAGGGTGTGGGGTCAGTTCTCTTGGGGCCAGGTCAGGGCCTGGGAGGCCAGGGAAGGAGAGGGGGTTCTGTCCTACGACCAGGGGGTGGCATGATGGGATGTACATTTTTAAAGGACCACCATGGCTGCCGTGCGGAGAGCCAGCTCATCTGTCCGTCGTTCTGGGGTTTGCTGATGGGCTTTTCTCTTGGCGCCAGCAGGCACGTGGCCTGGGGCCACCTGTGCTGGGAAGCTGGAGGTGCCATCGCCTGGCCAGCTCCCAGGCCTTTGCCCCCCCCGCTGCTCTGCATTTCTGGGCTCCCCCTTCCCTTTCTGGGTCAGGCGCACCTGGCCTTCAGAAGCCAGATGGAGTCCGAAGACCTTCCGGCGAGGTTTAGATTCTTAAGTCCCTGTAAATTTCTCTGAAGTGACCTATTTTTCTTCTTTCTTGCTCTTGTATTTTTTATGAATGGATGATAAAAAGTGTGGCAGGGTCCTGTGTTTTAATTTCCGTTTGACGCCCGGACTGTGTTTGGTGGCGGCTGCCCCTCCAGCGGCCGGAAGCCTCCCTGCAGGCAGGCGGTGGGCCCTGGGCCACATCGCGCCCAGCTCTGGCAGGACGGAGGGCAGCAGAGGCAGCAGGCCTGGCCCCCCTAAGACAGCAAGCCCCTTTAGGGCTGGGACCGGAGGCCCAGTGTCTGTTCCAGGGGTTGTCATTCCAGCGCGGCTGTCGGCTTCGCCAGACACTGAGACCGTGACAGGCTGGGAGGTGACAGCCTGGAGGTCCCATTGGGTTTGGGCCGGCAGCGCTGTGCACCTTACTAATTGTGTGCTGGAAACCAGTCCTCCTGCAAACTGTGGCCTCCTCACCTTTGGTGGGAGAGGGGATGGGTCAGGACTCTGAGGGTCGCCAGCCTCAAGTGCCCCCAAGACCGACATCTGCCTCTTCACTCAGGCGGCCACTGTGGTTGGAGCCTGCCGCTTCACTCCCCCACCGTGCCCCCGCCCTCAGAATCTGCCGTGTCTGTACCCATGCCATTCTCCCGGCCGGGCCCCCCCCCCCCCCTCCAGTTCGCTTCCCTGGCAAAGCCAGACCTCTCCCCACTGCCCCGGAAGCCTGCCCGACCTCCCACCAGGTGGCGGGCCGGCTCCTCCTCCGGGCTCCCAGGAGCACTTGGCCCACTCCCTTGTTTTCCCAAATACATTTTTCTTGTTTCATGCTTGTTAGACAAATTGGTTGTAGGAGATCCATTAAATAAAAACAAGCCAAAAGGAGAAAATAAACCCCAGCCGTGATCCAGAGAGGCGGTGCGACCTTTGGGTGTTCCTCTCTCCTGCCTGTCACCCCTGTTGTTAACCGCTGCCCGTAAGCCTGCTCGGATCCGCTCTGTGGCGTCCCAGGGGACGCTGTGCTCGGGTGCGACGCTCTCCAGCTGGACTGGGCCCACCCACAGGTCTTGTGAGGGGCCGAGGCCTTGCCTTCTCACCCTTGCACCGTCCCCCGCCCCTGGGCCTGGCATTGGACTGGAGCTTCATGGGAAGTGTCTGTGGAAGGAATCCTCATGTGTTCTCACCTCTCTCCTGACCTAGTCGGAGCTGAGCTTGCACCTGAGGCCTTTTCCGGCTCCCACCCCAAGGTCCCTCCCGTCTTCTTCCGGAATGGAGACTCTGCCACCCAGCCTCTTGGTGTCCGACTGTCGCAAGTCAGGCCCGAAGGCTTGGGCAGCGGAGAGGCTGGAGAGGTTCGGGGGTTCGGGGTGTGTGGGAAGGCCAGCTAGAGCTCAGTAGCGTTGCTGAGTGCTCGTGTGTGGCTTCCAGGCCCGGAGGGAGCTGGGGGCGGGGGGTGGTTCTGGGTGGCTGGTGGCCTCGGCTGTGGTGAGGAGGAGGGACTCGGGTTCCTGCCAGCGGGCTGTCTCGCGCCTGGTGCCTGGCGCCCGGCAGCCACGTTTGAAGGCCTCCTGTGTGCGTGGTGCGCGTGTTCCGAGGAGTTGTCACTTGGGGCGGAGCTTCACCTTGTGTGATGCTCCCTCAGACCCTTGGCGAATCAGGTACAAAAGTCTTCACTCATTCACGTGGGCGCGGGTTAGACAGGTGTTTACTGCATTGGGCCTGCGCTGGTCCCAGCCCCACGGAGCTGACCGTTCGGGCGGAGGGCAGAGGGCGACCAAGTAAGTGTCCTGGTTGGCCCGGGCTGCGGGGCCTCCTGTAATGTAGGGTTGTGAGCTAAAGCAGGGGAGGCCCAGGCACACTGGGGCAGGCTGGTCACTCTCGTCAAACAGAAACATAGATTCCCGCCGTACCAGGACTGGGGTGGGGACCCTCCGGGCAGGACTGGGGGAATCAGAGCGACTGTGGGTTTAGGGGCCCAGCATGCTGCGTGGGAGGTTTTCCCAGCGCAGTGACATCCAGGAAGGGGGCGAGTTACCAAAGATGCTTCCCTTTTGCTCAGTTCTGCAGCCCTCCCCCCACCGCCACCAGGTGGTCCCTCTCTGGCCACAGCTTGGCCAGGTGCTGGGGCAGAGGCAGCTCTCTGGACACTGGACCCCTTGGGGCCTGGGTTCAGCCACCTGTCAGCCTCCAGGACCAAGTCTCCTCTTGGAAGAAGAGGGTCCCCCAACATCTACTCTGAAAGGGACACACGCCTTTGTTCCTTGAGACTGATTGGAGTGGACCTGCGGGCTTTATTCTGACAGCCTTCTCCATGGCCCGGGGTTGTCTCTCTTATGTTTTGTTTTGACAAAATTAAAGTGATTGGGGTGACAGTGGTTAGTGAGATTATATAGGTTACAAGTGTACGCTTTTAGGATACATCATTGTGTGCCCACCACCCAAAGTCAAGTCCATTCCTTCATTTCTTAATTCACCCCTTCATTCAGCACGAGGTTACCAATCACCTATTACGTGTGTGTGTGATGCGTGCGCCCAGGGCCGGGCACCGAGGAGCGGGTAGGTGCAGACCCCCTGCCTGCCCAGCCCCAGCGTGTGGGAACCAGCCAGCTCTCGAAGCCTCAGAATTTCTCAGCCAGGGCTGCTGATGGGAAGGGTCCCATGAAGTCAGCAGAACCTTATCCATCCCTAGTTGGCGCCCCCCAGGGCTGACACCCGGGGCGGCCAGCCACCTCTCTGGAGACTCTGTCCCCAGAAATCTGTGAAGGGGACGGGGAGGAAGAAATCTGGCACCCTTGTCTTGGAAAGGCCATTTGTCCATCGAAATGCAATTGACTTCTGAAAGGAGGGAAGAGACTTAGAAGGGCCACCAGGGTGACAGGGTGTCCCTGGGACCTACAAGCCAACTCCACAGTCAGGCTGCAGTAGGTCCTGGGGACATGCAGGGCTGGGCTGGACACAGGGCCCTGTCCCGTCCCCCACCCCACCCCCCGCTTGCTCCTGAGTACTGTGTGTTAAACAAAAATTATTTTTTGTTTCTTAATGTGCTTTAAAAATTTCAGTAAGGGAAAACCCCAAGCTGACAGTGTAATAGATAGTACAGTTCGGAGAGAATAAATTTAAAAAATAACACATGACGAAATGTCTTTGTGTGTGCCGGTGGCCGAGGCGGGGCGGCAGGTCGCCTCTGTGCCCCCCCGGGGCACGTGTGGGGTGCACGTGGGGAGGTCCTAGCGGCCGGGGTGAGCTTGGCGTCGGAATGTGCCTGTGTGTGTGTGTGTTGGGGTGCGTGTTCCTATCAACACATGTACACATTTATCGAATTACATCTGCTTTTACCTTTAAAATTTTATGAACACAGGCATATGGCGCATTATCCTGCCATGGGGTGGGGGGAGCTGTGTGTGTGCACACGGAGGCGGGCTTGCTGGGCTCTCATTCCTCCAGTGGCTGAGGAACTCGGAGGGGAGCGCGTGGGGCTGTGGGTGAGTCGCCCTCCCCAGAGCCCCAGCCTGGCCCTTGGCCCACCAGGCCATGAATACATTTCCATCCATCTCCGGCCCCATCACCTAGGCAGCTAATTCCTCTGAGCCCCTCTGCCTTATTAAAGTCACAGATCACTTTCTGAGCTTAACGCTGTCAAGCCTAGCACGCCCCAGTTCAAACCCCCCTCCCCGCCACGCTGCCTCTCCTGGAGGCCTGAGCCGGGAGGCCCGGTCCGCCGGCCCCGCCCCCCCGCGCCCGCCCCCTCCTCGCTTGGGTCTGCCCGAAGCCTCGCAGCGATCAGCGAGGTGGCCTCAGATTCCTTCAGTAAAGCCCTTGGCAGGGATACAAGGGCCGACGCAGCTGTGCCGCGCAGACCGGCTTCCAAAGGCGAGGACTGGGCCGGCCCACTCGAAGTGGCTCCTCCGCGGAGGGGTGGGAGGCTCGCTGGCGGTTCGGAGAACACGCCTCCTGTCCCCGGCTGCCGCGGCCTCCCCCGTGATGAAATATGGATGGTACCGGTTCCAGTGTTCGGAGACTCGCTGGCAGCGCCGAGCGTCTCCAAAGGCCCGCCTCGTGCATGCACCTAAACACTTCACTGAGCAATCTGTCAACATGTCAGCAACACATGTTTTGTAAAAAGCTTCCAGTGGGAGTAATGACTCCCACCAGGACTTCCAAAATGCTTTGAATTCAGCAGATTTCTATTGCGGGCATCCCCTGGGGTGCCTTTTACAATGCCTACATTTCAGAAATTTGAGCCACAGACCCCTGGGGGATTCCTTTCATAATGCCTCAAAATGTAGGGTTATATTGTTGGAAGTCCCCATGGGGTCTTTATTAATACCTGAATTCTGAGGAACTGGAAATTACACAGGGCACTGCAGGGGCCCAGATCCACACCAGGAAGAAGAGAAAAACTCTGTGGGGAGATTTTTTTTTCTTCATGCAAGACTGAAAGAGAAGAATTTGCTAAAGGACAAAATTGAGTGTGTTTGAGCTTCCTTCATTTAATCTGCCTTCTAGAACGCTACAGTAAAATCTGCGACGGGGAAGGGGGGGATGACTCTTCTATTTTAAAATCTCACTTTGATATTTTAGGGGCCGGAGTCTCTGCTCTTTGAAACACCCGGTGTCGAGGGGTATTGTTTAAAAATAAATTATTTTTCTTTTCGGCAATTGAAAACACCTCTGCCGGGCCCCTCCCTGGGCCTCCCCTCTTCCTTAGGGCTGTTAAGCTCCTGGAGCGAGCTCCTGGCTCATTATCATGAGTCGTTTGGGGTCGGTCTGAGATATCGGCCGCGCGCCCTCCTCCTCCCGCCTTTGCCCTCCCTTCTGTGCATTAAAGATGAGAAAATCAACCTTGGAGGTGGTCCAGCCCCCACGCGCACTAGTTGCAGGTCCTTCCTTCCAGTTGGGGAGTCAGAATAGGAAATAGGGGGGTTGCCGACTACTTTTTTGCAAGGGTTTTGTTGCTGAAGTCTTGGAAAGACAGAAGGGGTACTCTCCGGCCTCCCCCCACAGGGACACATGCACACACATGTGCACATGCACACACATGTGCACACGCACACAGGCCACCCGGTTCCTATGCGCGGCTCCTTCCAGACCTGCCGTCTGTGCCCTCGCCTTCATTATTGGTTTTTTACAAGTTACAAGACTTGAACACGTGAGGCCCCCAGGGTTAATTTGGACCACTCCTCCCCCTTCTACCTCTGGCACTCGCTGGCTTGCTGAAAAGAGGTCTCGCTATTTCTATTACAGTCTCATTGACTGGGACAAGAAAATAACATCGAGAAAGCCAACTTGCATCAGCCAAGGCCAAGAAATTCTAAGTTGCTGATAAGACCCTCCCACCTCCCTCCGCCCCTCTCCGCCCGCCTCCTTTCCGCCAGAGTGACTGCATCTCACGGGGGACTCGGGAACTCACATTCTCCCCCCTTAGTGAGACTCCCAGACGGTGCTCAGCCATCTGCGGTCCCGGGGGCCCAGCAGAGGGGCCCGAGGAGGGGGGTTTGCCCACCAGGAGCTGGTTGGGTCAGACACTCACAGAGATCCCCTGCACCCACCCCGAGCGGCTGATTAATTAAGCGATTGCATCATTGATTCAAGGGTTGTGATTCGGTGCCAGGGCGCTGGCTGGCGCGTTCCTCAGCTCCGCATCCCTCCCCTGGGCTGTCAGTTGTAGGCTCCTTTCTCTTTTTCCAGTCGAGTTTTTCCTCCTCAGTGTCAACGCTGGGCCCTTGTGTCTCTCTGGCCCCAGCCAGGAAGCTCTGGCTGTTCCTGCGGTGTCCTGATGGGGCAGGGCTGCAGGCCCACAGCCCTGGGCAGGCCCCGGGGTGGGGGGGGGGTGCTTCTCTCCGCCCGGCAGGCCCCAAGGGTGTCAGCTGGGGCTCAGGGACTGAGCGGACAAGGAGCCCTGTGGTGCTGACTTGACATTTTTAGCTGTAGACCTTTGTCCAGACCAATTTTCCAAGTAGATTTGGGTTGGAGTGCCTTCTGCTTTTTTCTTTTTCTTTCTAATCCTTTTTTCTTTCCCTTTAAATCCTGGGCCTAATTTTCCATTTTCTTTCAAAGTGATGAAATAGAGCCTGACCCCGGGAATCCCATTCTCGCCATCTCTTTCTCCAAGTCACCTCTCCCGCTTGACCCAGGAGGCCAGACTTTCCCAGCAGCCTCTGGGTATCAGGGCGGGGGGCTGCAGACTCCCTAGGGGGCCCCATGGCGTGCCTGGTGCCAGGTTCCAGGGCCGCAGGGTGGGAGCCGCCACGTTCCTGCCCTCCCTCCACATCGGATGGTGGCCTCTTTCAGAGGAGAGGCGGGGAAGCCTGCCCGGGCGCTTCCACGGCCTCTGACCTCAGGGTTGAGAGCACAACGGTAAAGGAAGAAAACTCAACCTATTCTCAAGAGCACAGACTTTTTCCAGGGGAGCTTTGAGCCATGTGGCAGGGACCTCTAAAACTGTCCGTGAGTGGAAGTGGCATTATAAGAGCCAACCCCGGGCCGGGGGGTGGTGGGGAGGAGGAATCAAAAACCAATAACACAAAAACAACCGAAACCCAAACAATAGAAATGCCTTCTCCTTGTGCGCCTCAAAGCAAACAGTGAAGACGCTGCTTCTGGGAAAGGGGGCGGCAAACTTAGGCTCTTTAGAAAACCCATCCGATTCGCCAACAGGGATGGCAGGCCTCCTTCTCGCACTCCCATCCATGTGTTTCCAGGGAG
Organism: Micronycteris hirsuta; assembly: GCA_004026765.1. Classification (NCBI taxonomy): domain Eukaryota; kingdom Metazoa; phylum Chordata; class Mammalia; order Chiroptera; family Phyllostomidae; genus Micronycteris; species Micronycteris hirsuta. Next base: position 54,365 of record PVJI01005719.1, on the reverse strand, counting down.
GCAGGGCGGCGGGGGCGGAGTCCTCGGCCCCAGATGTCCAGGGAGGGGTGGCTAGCAAGCTGGCTCCGTCAGTGATTTATTTTATTTTTTAGATCTATAGGCTTTGGCCACACTTATTTATTTATTTCCGAAGGGCTATTTTTGGCGGCTGCCTGGGCTCCTTTGTAGCAAAGCCCCCTTTTCTAGAATTTCCTCTCCTTTATTAGAGTTACAGCTCAGCTTTGTGCGGCCCCCCGGGAGCCGGCCAGCCTCTGGCAGTTTCTCTCAGACACCCAATTACCCCTGACGTCACTGCCTCCTGGCCCTGCTCCCCTGGGCGCCTGCATTTCTTCCTTTGTAACACTAATAGCTGACTAGCTAAGTGCCTGTCGGTTCCTTGGCAGAGGAGTTGATTGTGTTTTCGGCTGGATACTAAATCCAAAAACTATGTAAAAATGTCAATAGGTGAGTGCACATTGATTTTGGTTAGTCACAGTGATATTTGAGCCCCTTTGGGGACTCTGTCTGGGGAAGTATTTTACAAGAAAGATAATATAACAGAAAATTACTGGAGCTCTGCGGGTCTCTGGTGGGTTTCTGAGGGGCCTGCTAAATTGCTGTAGAATCAACAAATGCTTTATTAATCTAAATTTGTGGTTTGGTTCTTCTTTCTTCTCTCCAGAAGGTTGGAGTTTTAATGATGCTGTTGGTGAGGCAGGGCAGCGCGGCCGCACCTTGGCCGCAGGGCTGGGGTACCCTGGCTGGTAATGAACTCCCACAGGATGCTCCAGGCAGGGCGGGGTGCTCCCCGCTAGCATCCTGGGGGATATGGGGCCAGCGCCTGGCCCGCCGCTTGCCAGGCCGAGGTCTGTGCTCGCAGATAAAGTGCGGGGCCCAGGGCCGGGAACAGCTGTGCCGGGCCAGGCTGACTGGGAGAGGCAGATAAGGGCCCAGGAGGGGCCCAGGCGGCCGGCGCGACACCGCCAGAAATCTGACGGGGTATCAGGACTGGCAAAGAAAGTTGAACATGGCTGGTTCCCGGGGATGGCTGGCGGACCTGTGCGGAAAGATAATGTAATTGATGGAATCAAAGTCACCACACAGCCTGTGTTTTCTTGGCAATTAATCCCCCCTCCGTCCCCCAATTCCTCCCCCGCCCCCTGGCACTCCCGGAGCCCAGGATGCCCGGGAGCTGCCTGCGCGCTCAGATAATCAGCCCGTGCCCTCCTCGCTTTGCGGGGCGGGCGCCGGGGAGATGGCGGCTCGAGAACGGACACGAGGAGAGACCGGGTTTTAAAAAAATGTATCACAAACAAACAAGTCGCAAAGAGAAAACCCCATTGAAAAGTTAAGGACGTGCCACTCCGGGAGCTCATCTGATCTTGCGCAGGCAGGCAAGGGGAGAATCGATGCCTTTGGTGGAGTGTGCGGAGTGCGGGGCGCCGCGTCTGCTGGCGGGGCAGGACAATGTGAGCCGGCCGGTCCCGCGCACTCGTGGGCGCGCGCACCGCGCACTCACGCCTCCCACAGGACGCTGCCGGGGAGACGGTGTCGATAATGGGACAGCAGTGTGCGCCTCTCCTGCGTGTGTCCTCCTGCTCCCCCCTCTACCTTTTGTCCCTTGAAAGGCAGCCCTTCTCAACAATGGGCCAACCAGCCTGTTTTCGCGGCTCACGCTGCCTGCCTGCTCTGTAGGTAAGGCTTTCAGCCGGCCTTTTGTTGTGTGCACGCTGCGACACACCTGCTTGCCGAGACACGCGTGAACGTAAAACTCCCGCGCCGGCGCTCACGCCACCGCACACCCGGCTTGCTGCTTCCTACGGAGCCCCACTGTGCCCCGGGGAGCTCCCCAGTCGGTGCCAGGGTCTCAAGCAAATAAAACACTCCAAAAAAATTTCCCTGGAGTCTTTGGAAATTAAAATCAGCGCACGGTAAAATGGTGTGTGGGTCCAGCGTGCAAGGCCCAGGCCGCCAAGTAACTGGAAATCCTATAGGGGAAGCCGTCAGGAGGAGCAGCCTCCCAGGTGAGCCCACCTGGTGCTTGCCTGGGCGCTCACGCCAGCATCCTGCCTGGTAGGTGATTTAGTATCCAGGGAAGGAGCCCTCCTCCAGAAACGTGATGCCATAGCCAGAGGGACTTTTGTCCCCATCTGTGGCTAGGTGACATGGTTTCTATACCAGAAGCCAGGTGACTGAGGGACCCAGGGGGGCAGAACTGGAGGCTTCTGATTTTATTCTGGCCCCTTGTGGGGCCCAGCCCACCCTGCCTCGCTGAGGGCTGGAAGCAGGGTCCTGACCATGGTCAGAGGGAGCGCCCCCACCCACCGACCCAGCCAGCCCCCTCCCCTAGGGATTGGCTGCATTCCTGCATCAGCCCTCAGGCAGCCCTCTGAGCTTTGTCTCCTCCACAGGGTGGGAGGAAGGAGGCTGGAAAGAAGGCCCCCTGGTGACTTCTGAGCCATCAAAGCCTTGGACAGCAGGCTCCGGGCCCCTCGGCTCCCATCCTGAATGGGCTCTGCAGGCCAGCAGCTGTTTTGGGGCCAGGAGAGGAGGAAGGGGGCCGGTCCTTTGTCCCTGGAAGGAGGCCTCCCGGAGGCCCAGGCCTGCGTGGCCAGCAGCCGAGTTAACCTTCCACCCTGGGGGGAAGGGGGCTTGCCTGAGGTCAGGCACATAATGAGGCCGGGTCCCTGGCTGTCCCTTGCCTGGGCTCCGGCAACAAAGGCCCAGTCAGGCTGCACAATGAGGGGGAGGCGGCCGGCGGGGGCGGGTAGGTGCCTCCGCAGCGGCCCCTGCCGCCCAGGGTTTCCTTCCAGCCCACCCCATGCTGGGCACTTCAAAGGGGCAGCTGGGAGTCCAGCCCGCCCAGGCGCCCTGGGTCTCCTGCCCCCAGAGCCGCCCCCCAGAGGTGGAAAAACACCTTGACAAGGAGGCTGATGGAGTCAGGGCTTTGGCATCCAGCGCCATGGGGAGCACTTGGTAGGGGTCCTTCTTAGGCAGCCGTGTTTCACTTTCTTTGTCTAGAGTCAGAGCTCCTGGGGCCTAGTCCTTCAAACCAGAAGTAATAATAATAACAGTAGCACAGTCCCTCTACAAGGACCCACGTCGGTGAATTCAGAGCATGTCTCACCCGACATGGTGACTTTCTCCCTGCCTGGGGGTGGGAGGGGGAGCAGGTAGGAGCACCTCTGTCTTCAGGTGGGAGGAATGAGAGGAAGGAGCAGCTGAGCAGGTTCTGGGCACATGCTGGGCTCTTTTCCCGATTTCTCTGAGTTCTCAAGGTGCCAGTGAGACTCAGGCTGTGGGCCCCATTTTGCAGAGAGTCCACTGGGCCCCGCAGAGGGGAAATAAACCTGCCAAGATCACATGGCCCCATCGTTGCAGTCTCTGTGGCTCTGGTTCATTTACTGCCTCAGTTTTCTCCTCTGCAGAATGGGGCTGATAACAGGTCCTCCCTTGGGGAGTGCTGACCAGTGCACTGAAATACCGTGTGTCAGGGCCTGGTCCCCTTAGCGTCTGCGCTTGTAGCCAGCAGGATGGATGCGGTGGCTTCGGGGTTTCTCTGCTCTGGCTGGCGGGGAGGGCACATCCCACTTGGGTCCCATGCTGTTCCTTGGTGGGAACCCCAGGGTCCAGCAGGTCCCACTTCCTGCCCCCACCGGCGTTGCTTCCTTGTGAGTTTCTGGGCCTGGCCGCACTGTTGTCCGCTGGCTCCCTTCAGACAGCACAGGGATGCTGCCCCGTTCCAAAGGACGAGAGGACGGGGCGGGAGAGGACCTCATCATTCTCTCTCCCAGCCCAGGGGTGGGGGCACTCACGCGTGGAACGCTCTGCATGGGAGATGGGCCAGCAGGCACCCGGGCTTTCGCCTCCGGAGACTGCTGTGCAGTCGCCGCGTGCCTGGCCTTGGGGCAGCGGTCGTCACGAGGCCATTTCCCTTGTGTCCACCACCCTGCAGATCCCTTCTCAGGCACCTCACCTTTTTAATGCCCTCAACATCCCCATCAGATGTGTACTTCAGGGACCTTTTGTGTTTCCCTACCAGGAAACTGAGGCCCATGCCCTGGCTGGTGCAGCTCAGTTGGTTGGAGCGTCATCCTGTAAACCGAAAGGTTGCTGTTTTAATCCCCAGTTTGGGCACATCCAGGGTGAGGGGGGGACAACCGATCGATGTTTCTCTCTCTACTTCCCTCTCCCTCTATAAGCAATGAAAAAAAAAAGTCCTCGGGTGAGGATTAAAACAGAAAGAAACCAAGGCGCAGAGATAGTAGGTAACTTGCGCAAGGTTGTCCAGCCAGGACGTGCAGGGCCTGGCCCCGTTCGACCACGGAGTCCAAGTTCTTGGTCGCTGCGTTGTGGTGTTTCACGAGTGAATGTTTGTGCGGCATCATCCCAGCTGGGAGAGGCCCAGAAGGTGGCTGACTTTCTGTAGGTGAGAAATTTCACACAGGGCGAAGGCTCTGGTAGAGTAGAGCATATCTGTGTATATACTGTTAAATTTTATTTATTGATTTGAGAGAGAGAGAGAGAGAGAGAGATCGATTTGTTGTCCCACTCATTCATGCACTCATTGGTTGATTCTTGTATGTGCCCTGACTGGGGATCAAACCTACAACCTGGATGTTATCTGGACGATGCTGTAACCAACTGACCTAACCATCCAGGACTGTACATACTCTTTATCCAGGAGTGGGCAAACGTGGGTGAATTATAATAATGATAAATTACATAGTAACTAATGAAGAAACAGTAATGAGGAACAAACCCGTTTCTCACGTTCACAGCGGTTAGCCTACCTTTGCCCGCCCCCTGTGTCCATACTTGCCCCAAGCGTGTCTTCGGACCTGTGTTCACTCCTTTTGGACGGGCTCCTGGCCGTGGTCTGGCAAACCCTTCTTCCCTGAGCAAGGGCTCCTGGTGGCCAGCGGCCCCATGTCAACAGCTGCCGGCTCGTCTGAGAAGGAGGTGACCAAGGACCCCTATATATAGAACGCCTGGGCCGCAGGCTGGAGCCTTCGCTTCTGAGGGAGGCTGCTGCTCCTGTCCCCCCCCCCCGCCCCCCCAGGGTCCGAGTCTGAGTGGACCCGGGCAGCGCACAGGAGTTCCAGTTTGCCTGCAGACCCCGGCCCCTGCCTGGAGCCTCCCCCAGCCTGCCTTCTCCAGCTGGGGGGTGCTGGGGAGGGTGGGCCCCAGCCCCCCTTGATTGTCCATTGCCTTCCTTTGAAAGCTGGAGGCTGTCGCGTCCTGTCCTCCGGCACGGACGGAGAGAGGCACGCTCGTCTCCCGGCCTGGCCTCACTCATTCTCCCTGTGTCTGGGTGCTGGGTGGGGAGGGGGTGCTGGTGAAGCTCCTGGACAGGTGGCCTTGGGCTTTGTTTGGGGCCTGAAGACGTACTTGCTTAAGCCAACGGCGTGTCCAGAACCTCTCTGGTCTGCCCTTTTGAATCGAAGGGACTTATTATTGTCGTTGTTATTATTACCACTGATGGGAGAGGGGCAGCCGCGTGCCCTGGAAAGGTGGTTTACATCCCTCCTAGTCTTTGGGCCTGTGTTCATGGCCAGGGGCTCTCGAGGTCCCTGGCCCAGGCCTGCCCACCCCTGGGGGCCGCAGGGCTGCCCAGCAGCTACTGAAAGAAGGAAATCTGGTCAGTTCGAACGGGTCTTCTGCTCCATCCACACCACTTGTGAGTTTGTAATTTTTTTCTTTCTCAATGAGTCTCCCATTCACCACCAGAGTAACACGGTGATACTCCATTGTTTGCGTACGGGCTTTAAGGCACCCGTGCTTGGTTGAAATCATTAGTCATTTTCAGCGCTCCTTGGTTTCCCACCCTGTCCCGGCCACTCTTCACCAACGAAACGTACTCGGATTCTCATAACTGGGAAAGACCCACGCCTCGCGCCCCCTCCGGGAGCTGCGCGGCCTCTTCCGGATGGGCTCTTGCCGGGAGCCTGCGCTTGGCCTCTTGGGTCCCAGGCCCCTGGGACTTCCCTCCACTCAGCCCGTGGGCGGGCTCCCACGCGTCTTTGCTGTCCAGAGGCTCTCCTGGCTCCTCCTCTTGATACAGAAGGCCCAGGTCCCGGTCGGTCCAGAGTAAGTTATGTGTAAGGCATTTTCAGAGTCCGTATTGCAATATTAGCTCCGACTGTCTGCTGTGGACGGAAAAGGGGGAGTTTGCGTTTGAAGTTTAATCCAGCTTCTACTTAAGCTCAGTCCCTGGGCAATCCTTTTTTCTGCCGCTGCGCTCAAACAGCCGGTTCTCAGGTTTGATCTGCTGTCCCACGGAGCCCTGCCCAATGTGAATTCGGGGAGTTTTTTCCCTCCCCTCCTGACCATGAAGACTTGCTGGGGTGGAAAAAAAAGTCACTGTGGTCCGCAGCGCCACTCCGGCAGTGGGTCCCTGGGTCCCTCATAGAGCCCTTCTGGCTGCCGGTGGCCTGGGGCACCCCGGGCTTACGGCTCCTCTAGGGGGAGCCCGGTCCCTCTGGGTCTCCGAGGAGCCTCTTTGAGCTCTCTGTGCCAGTGGATGATGAACACTGGGGAGTCTGGGAGTCCTGTCTGGCATGTGGGGGGCAGAGAAAAAGGAGGGAAAAAAGGGAGGGAAATGAAAGGCGTGAGTTTGTCGGGAACTGGCATTGGTGGGGGAAGCAGGAGCCGCAGCAGGACGGAACCTGGTGGCCTTCAAAACTTTTCTTCTCCCCTCTAGCCCCAGGACTTGGAGGATGCAAGCAGTAATTAAAGGCCCCCCTGGCTGCTGAATTTCCGTGCCCAGGTCTTTGATCCGGCTCCTGTCGGGCCACGCTGTCCATTGTCCCTGCCTTTCTTTCATTCTCTTTTGATGGCAGAAATGACGATCTTTGATTCCAGAGTTGGAGGTGGGCACGGGAGTGTGGCGGGCCTTACATAATGCGGCTCTCACATCTTATTTTTAAACGCAGGCATAATCAGGGCCGGGCAGGGGCTGGGCTCGATTTTGCCCCCAAGTTCAGGGGGAGGCGGGGTGGCCTGCCCTGTGGCTCTGCCCTGGGGGTAGGTGGGGAAGGCCAGTCTTGTGCAGCTGAATGAAAATTACTAGAGGAAGCTTTCCCCCCTCCACCCCTTTCTAAATATAACCTGGAGGGAGTTTTTCCTAATTGTTCCCTCCTGGCCAGAGATGTGCTGAGAGCAAGCAGGACAGCCCACGTAGCTGGGCTTCTGGCCACGCCATGGGAGGCCTGCACGCTGTTTATTAGTGGATGTTAATAAACTATACGGGACAAGCCCCAGGAGGAGGTATAGGAACCCGTAACTCAGGTAGCTGAGTTAAAGCGGAGGTGCTGTGCCAGATGAGGCGCGGTAGGGGGTTGGGGTGGGGGGAGGTGTCGCCCTTCCCTGCTCCTCGGGTCCCACTGAGCAAACCTGGAGCACCTCCCAGCATCAGTCCCTGTGGGATGGACAGAGATCAGCAGGTAACATCCTGACGATGAGGCGCCTGTGGTCGAGACGAGGGGTGGGGAGGTGGGTTGCTCACTCGGCGTTGGCAGGATCAGGTGATGGTGGGGGTTGGGCAGGTGGGGGGCAGGCTGGGCGTGGGGCCCCATCCTGCCTCCATGGGGGCAGGCCCCTGCGGGAATCGCCTTGTCTTCCGGGCAGCGCATGTCCTGGAAGTACCCGTCGCCAGCCTTCCTGCCGCCTACAAGGGCTCAGGTACCAAGACGTCAGGCGCATACTGCAGGTTCCAGTAGGTATGCACTGAGTGCCCACTGCGTACCCGGCTCCCTCACACAGTGGCCCCTGCACAGTGGACAAATCACCACGAAACCACGTGCACCGTTAGCAGTGTGTGAGCATTTGGAAGGAAGAGCGTGAGGCGTGAGAGTGAGGCCAAGGCTTCTCTGCAGACTCGACGTTGGAAATGAGGGTGGACTGATGGGTGGTAATGGGGTGATGGTCCAGTGGGAGGGTGCGGAACCGCAAGGGGGTTTGGCAGGTTGGGGAACCATCGGCAGGTAGTGCTGTGCAAGGGGGGGCACCGTGGATAGGGGCGGGGACACGCGGGGGCAGGGTGCTTGGCATCCGCAGAGTTGCCCTTTGATGAGCTCCCATCATGCTCCTGGGAGGGCGGGGTGGCCAGGCAGACCCCACGCTGGCTGAGGAAGGGACCTCCCTGCTCTGTCCCCAGTTGAGCCCTCCTACCGCATCAGGGTGTGTTGAGGGCAGGGGCTTAACTCCATGAGACCCAGAGCATTTACATCATGTTGGGGCAGGTGCTGCTTGACCCTTGAAGATTTTGCCCCTGGCTGCCCCCTTCCCTCACTGTCGGCCCTTGAACTTGTGTAGCTGGTTGGGCCGCCTGAAGCCCAGATGGACGCAGCCTGTGTGGTGCTCCCTGCTCCCTTGTAAATGCAGAGGCCTGGCCAGGCCTCTGCTGTCCGGCAGCAGCTGTGTTGATGGCCCCTCGCCCCCCGCCGAGGGAGGGCAGTCTGTCCATCCCCACCTGTCGCCTGGCCCGCACTCAGGCCTGCTTTGCCTGGTGCAGGCCGACCTGGGGCCAGCTGCGGACCCCGGCACCTTCGGCCGCTCCCTCTTGCACTGGGGGCTGGCGGGGGAGTGGGTACTGCTTAGCCTGGCAGGAGGGGCTGGGAGTGGCTCAGGGTGGGGGGCACTTCTGGGTAGTGGAGTCTCCTGGGGAGCCGGCGACGCCAGGCGGGCTCCCTGCTCTTCCTGAGCCAGGCTCCCGCTGTCAGTCCGGGGCGGTTCCCCTGGGTTTGTTCCTTGGTGTCGAGGAGCCTGATGTCAGGGGACCGCTCATCTCCTGACCAGCACCCGGGGTCTCAGCTCCCCCTTCCTTCATCCCCATCCCCAAAGCAGGCTCTCCAGGAGGGACATGGCCAGGCCTGGGCGGGCAGTGGGGAGGCGTCTTCCCACTCACACAGGTGGATTTTATGCCGCAGCCCGGGGTCTTTCATCTCTGCCCCGTTTCTCTCACCATCCAATCTTTGGGCTAATTACCGGCGTGAACTTCCTCATGGTAGTTGACAAATATCCCTTTGATTTTCCCCAGGTCACTTTGATAATCTACGCCTCTGTCTGGCTGTGTTATTATCGTTTTGCAATCTGAGAATGTAATAGACGAATCAAAGGTAGCAGTTCGTTGAATTTTGAGAGAAGAATCCTCACGATGCGAACACCCCACTTCCCTGTTTGCGCCCTCTCTCTTGGTCCTGCCCGCACACGTGCGGTTACGGGACTGTCACAGGGACCCCGTGTCCCCCTTGCTTCCGCCCAGTGAGCTCACGGTCTGCCCCGCCTCCAGAGTTCACGGTCCGCACAGCTGCCCCTCACGGTGCCTGGGGATCCAGCACGAGGTGTGGACACAGCGCTTGGGGGTCACAGGCCTCTGTTCCTCCAGGTTCCTGGCGCCGGCGCCCTGCTCATAGTGTGCCGTGCGGCAAGAGGACACGGCTCTGAATCGGGGGCCGGGAGAACTGACTTCTGGTCGCAGGTGGCTGCTGAGGGGCTGTAAGCGACTTTGGCCCTTTGTCCCCTGGGCATCCGTTTCCCTGTCTGAGACAGAGGCTCTCATCCACCTCTGACGCGCCACTATTTTGGGTTCCAGAGGAGGAATGTACTTCTATCGAGCACGTTTATTCAGCGGAAGGATGTGCTTATGCTGAGTCCTCCTTTGCTGCTCCCGCCCAGGCGTGGTTGTGCACTTCCCTGGTGTAGCCTTCTCATCCTTGTCTGTCCCTGTGTGACCTGGAAGCTCTGTGAGAGGCCACGTGGGCTGCAGCCACCTCTGAGTGTCCCCGCGGTGGCACAGAGGAGAGCTCTGTGTGTACTGAGTGAAGGGTCCGATGGCACAGGGAGTGGCAGGTGTCACCCCTCTGCTCCTGTCCACGGGAGTATGGGGGTGCAGATTACAGATGGGTGGCCAGCGTGCCTCCCCACGCCCCCCTGCAGCTCTGTGGCCTGGACAGGGGCCCCTCCTTATCAGGGTCCCCAGTCGGTGGACAGGCTCCTGGGCCCACTCAGCCCGAGACTCCCTTGCCTGACCCAGAGACTGGGGTGGGAGGGGGCGCTCAGAGCCACCGACGGCACAGGGCACAGCTGTAATGATTGTCACTACAACATAAAAACGGCTGTTTAGAGAGTGCGTGCAACCTGTCACATCCCATGTTGTCCTCAAAACAGCCCTGTGAGGTGGGCATGTGACCATCATGCCATTTAACAGATGAGGAAACCGAGGCTCAGAGAAGTTGTAATGTGCCCCAGGTCCCACAGCCAGGAAGCTGCGGGGATGGCAGTTAAACCTGGCAGTGCGGCGCCCAGACGCCTGGCTCTCCCTCCTCCTGCCCCACTCCTCCAGCTCCCAGGCCCTCTTGCTGTGCCCAGCGACGTCCCGTCTGTCGGGGTTCCGTGCCAGCCAGCCACAGTGCCCGCCTGGGCTCTGTAGCTGTTGCTACAGAGGGAGGTGAGGGGAATTCCCCTGGCTTTGCCAGGATGAGCCCCGATGCACCCCCTCCCCTTCCCTGAGCAGGTGGGATAGGATTTGCTTGGCTGGCCCTGGAGCTCCCAGCAAGCCCCCAGCAACCCACTCCCTCCCTGGCTCCTTTCTGGGGCAGGGGGAGGGAATGGGGTTGGGGGGAGCAAGCAGGGAGCAGAGACAGACCCTCCGGGGGAGAGAGAGGAGAGGAAAGGGATGTGGAGACAGCAAACGGGGAAGGGGGCAGAGTTGGGAGTGGGAGGGGAGGGAGTGGGGGGGAGGGGCAGACAAGGTCATGATTCAAGGAAGAGAAGCAGAGCAGGAGGGGGGTGGAGAGGAAGGAGGAGAAAGGCCTAGGCAGGGATGGAGGGCGTGCTGCGGACAGAGAGGACTGTGTTAGGGCCAGAAGGGGTTGACTGGTAACTGCAGAGGCTGACCCCACCGCCTCCAGGAACCCGGGGCAGGCGCTTGGCGGTGGCGGCAGAGGCCCTGGGCGCGCCCAGGGTCCCCCTCCCTGGCAGACTGGGCCAGGAGCTGGCACTTTGAAGTCCCTGACATTGGTGGAGAACCCAGCCCGTCTGAGGTCTCATTAGCTCTGCCTGGCTACACACGCCCTGCCCTGCTTCCACGCCAAGGCTTGTAAATCTGCGCCGTTGGCGCTGTGAAGTCGGTTGCTGACGTGAACGGGACACCGTTCATACCCATGAGGTTCTTCTCCCCTCTCCCCACCCCTAAAAGCACTCGATGACCAAAACTCAGTTGCCCCGGGGAAGAAAGCCGCCAAAGAGAACCGTGTTTCATGTCCCACTGAAACTCGGGAGCCGCTGAGCCTGGATGCTGGTGGATTTCTCCGAATCAGTGCAGTTGGTGCGGCTGCTCTGAGCGAGGGGACCTTTGGGGTCCTCCCTGGGCCTCCCTTCCCTTCTGGCTGACGCTCCTGCAGAGTCTCACGTGGTTTTCGGCTTTGCTCACCTGAACCCGTAAGTTCAGGGAAGCCTTCTGGACTCTCCCCTGGACACACTTGCTCTCCCAACTCGGGGGTTTCATGGAGCTGTGGACACGTCTTAGAAAATTCTCTCTCCCCTTCTCTCCCCACTGGCCTCGATTAATGCAGCTTGTCTGTGCTTTTGCGAGAGGCTGAGGCCCCGGCCTGAATACCGAAGTCCCAGCCCGAATACACTGGGAAGATGAGACCCGCTGGGCCTCCGGGTTCCGGAGCAGTCGGGCTGGCCTTCTCGAGCCGGCGTTCATGGACGTCAGTGCACGTGCGTGTGGCATGAGGACTGACCTTTCTGTCTCATGTCAGAGTTTATCCATCCATCCATCCCTCCAACAAGTAGGTGAGATTGGTCTCCCCAGACTGTGTGCCAGGGCACCCTGGGGCACCGCGGCAAGCCCCCAGGAGCTCCGTGGTGTGTGTGAAAACTCCAAGGCATACTCTCCGTCTGCTGGGCATGACGGGAGCTTCCAGTGTGAGGCTTTGCGTGTCGACAGGGAGGCAGTCTCTCTGTTCCTGTGGGTGGCGTCCCGTCTTCACAAAGCTGGGCTTTGGGCGGCTGCCGGGGATGAGGAGTAAGCGTGCCGTGGACGTCCGCGCGGGAAAGGGGATGAGGATGGTGCGTCTCGTCTGGTTCCGAGGCTGCGGAAGTTGCTCGTTGCCAAGGGAAGGGGATCTTGGGCCTGTGGGGCAGGGCAGGAGTGGGAGGGTCTCTGTTTTGAGCAGGGCGGTGACCTGGGAAGACCTGGGCTCCATGGAGTCCCCTCGGGCTGCTGTATTTGAATTGGACTGGATGTGGGGAAGGGTTAGGAGGTAACGCAGTGGTCAAGCAAACTGACCAACCTACCAACCCACCGAGGAGGCGTGGCCTCAAGTGGTAGCAGTTAAGACGAGACTCTGGTGGACAGACTAGAGACCTGGCTGGTGGCAGGAGGCACCCGACCTGGTGACTAGCTGGATGGAGGGGTGAGAGGAGACAGAGAAGGGTGGCTGGCGTGGGGATAGGGTGACCTGGAGAGGGCACAGCAGGACGTAATAGATAGTTAGTAAATCCCTCACCTGCTTTATTTTTCTCATTCACTTCTAGTGCTCTGATATCTTACAGAATCATGTGATCACCCGCTCACTGTCCACCTCCCCACCCCGTCCACCATGTCCGCAGGCAGGGACATGGCCTTAATCCCTGCAGTGGCCCCGTGACCCCAGACTTCAGAGGCCCCCAGCTTTCTCAGTTCGTGAAGCCCTGGTGCCGTGATTGGCTTCCAGCACCCCAGACAGAAGATTCCCGACTGTCTGTGTATTGAAGCAGTTAGGTCCAAACCACCTAATACGTGTTCACGCCTTAACACACATGAATTTAAAGAAAAAATATTTTCATTTTATTCCGTAAAAACCATGATGACTAATGGAATGTATTAAAGGGTAGATTCTGAGCCATGGGTCTAGGGCGGGGTGGGGGCTGACCTGGCAGTCTGCATTTCTCCTGGACTCTCAGGCGGGTCTGGGCTCGGGTCCAGGACAGCACTTTGAGAGGGACGGCTGGGAGAGCTGCTGAGCCTGCTGTCCCCGCTCCCTTCCACACACCCCTTCCCACGCCCTTTGCTCTCTTGCCAGAGCTTCCCCAGCCCTGCGGCAAGAGTTAGAAGGCTGGCTTTCCCGTGAAGGGGTTTGGGGTGCCCACACAGCCACCCCCCCATGCCCACAAAGCCTTGCACGAGTGTCAGATCCTCCTCAGGAACCCAGCTGTCGGTGGTTCCCACCAGAAGGTGCTCTTGGTGGACTTGGGTGTCAGCTGGGAAGGCCACTTGGTCATCTCGAGTCACCTGGGTGGTGATGACTGTGTGCCCGTGCTGGCCCAGAGTGCCCGGAGTTCCAGGGGCCGCCAGACACTCGCGTGTCTCCGCAGGCTTGCTTCTCCTCCTCTGGCCTGCCTTGGGCCGCTCCTGGATGTCCCGATCTGGGAGGGCAAGCAGTCACCGGCACGACCACACGTGTGTGCACGTATTCGCCTGGCGGAGCTCCGCCGTGTGGGGGCGAAGGGCAGGGGGTCATGCCCGTGCCAGCCCAGCTGTGCTTGCTGGTCCATGGGGACTTCAGTCTGGTCTGTTGGTCCAGTGAGCGTCCGACATGGGCCGTGGGGCCTTTGCTGTGCTGGTACCACTTGCTCACGGCGTCAGCGACACCTTCATTTACTTATTAAGTCATTCACTCCCTTGTGCTGCCAGTGCTCACTGCTAACCGTGGCTGACGCTCTGAGCTGCGGGGCAGAAGTAGCTGGCGATGACTTCCCAGAGGCTGGAGCCCCGTGGCGGGTGTGCACGTGTGACCTTGCGTGCACGTGGATGGAGGTATCAGTGTGCCGTGCCCCTGCACACACGCACATGTGTACCCACACGCACACATGTGCACAGTAGGATCGATCGTACAAGCATGGCTTTGGTGCCTGTTGCGGCAGCTGCGGAAGCCTCCCGCCCGTACGGGTCCCAGGCTGGAGAAGAGAAGCTGCCGCTGGGCCGAGCAGATTCTGTAGCCAGGCTTCACGTGCATGTGAGCACTTGGGTGGGTTTTAATTAACTAGAACATTTGCCTGGAAATGAGCAGCAGCGACAGCAGGCGCAAAGGCAGCTGGAGGGGGCGGGGCTGTGGCCGCTGTGGTGGCAGAGGCTGTGACAGTGGCTTGCTTTTCCATGGCCCGGTCTGGCTGATGGCACCAGGGCGCCGTGGGGTGGCAGGCTGCCCCTGGTGCTGGTCATTGGCCCAGCAGGAAGGGGATTCTGGGAGCGGCGGAACACTCTAGAATTCCCAAGACTCTTCCTCACCTCGTGGCTCCAGCACGTGGGTGAGGGCCTGCAGCTCCTGATGCGCATCCACGGGCTTTGGACCCAGGAACCATCCAGGACCATCCAGGACCAACCGACCGTCCTCTCTCCCTTCCCAGCCTCGCGCCTGGCATGTAACTGGACACTGTATCTGTTTGTTGCATGGATGAGTCAACAGATAGAGCCAAACAAGGCTCAGAGAGGTTACGGGGTGTCTCCAGGGTCACACAGCGTGCCGTAGGCCAGCGGCCAGTTTTGACTGTTTCCGGCGCTGTCTCCACAGCCCGTAGTGCTGGCGTGAGGAAATGCACACGCCACAGGTGTGGATGCCTTGCCCTCTGTCTTGAATGGTCCCTCCAGTTGTCTACCCTCCATCCTGCCCCTCTGCACCTGGGCTCTCCTCTCTGGGTGGTGGAGTTCTCTCCCATTGAGATAGGCGGGGAAGTGTGACGATGACTGGTGGGGAAGGGCTGGGTTGTCCCTTCCTAGGACAAGTTGGCCATCAGGAGCTTGTCGCTTGGAGATACCAAAGTAAATCCCAACTGGGATTTCTGAAATCTGCCCCCAGCCCCCTTCTCTGCCACCCAGTGTGTTCCAAGGCCTCAGAGCGTTGCCCGTGGCTGCCACCCACCCTGTCACGCCTCCAGGCTGGGGTCACAGTGGCTCCGTCCCTGGGCCTCTGGCCTTCGCTCTCTCTCTGTCTCGTTCTACTCGAGGGCCCTGCCCGAGTGTGCCGCTGACACACAGTTCTGTTCACGTCTCCCTCCTGTCCATCCGGGTCGGGGCTCTGGGGCCGGTGTGGGCTTGCCCCTTACTGGTTCTGTGGTTCCGGCCGAGTGACGTCACTGCCTCTCGGGGCCGCGCTCGGCTCACTTGTAAAGCAGGACCCCGCACTGTCCCCCTGCCAGCTGCAGCTTGTCACCCCCACGGCCAGAGTCCTGGCCCCTCAGAGCCGTGAGCGGGGCTGCAGCTCACCCGAGAGTAATCACGGGAGGGGGGCAGCAGGGGCTGCGGAGCTCTCTTCTTGCCTCTCAGCCCCCCAGGCTCCCGTCTCGGGGAGGTCAGGGCAGGGCATCACGGGCCCTGCGGGACGGCCAGCTCTCTGTCCTCCTGAGCCCGGGGCTGGCTTCACAGACAGCCATTGCGCCTACACGTACTGTTATCTGTCTGTCTGTCTGTCTGTCATCTGTGTCCGTCATACCATGTGTCTGTTGTCTGTCATCTATGTCTATCACACTGTCTATCCATTATCTGTACCTGTCTACTATCTATCATCCATACCTGTCTATCATTTCTATCTATTTATCATCTCTTTCTCCATCTGTCTACCTATTATCTCTCTCTCTCTCTCTCTCTCATCTATTTTCTGTCTTTCTACCAACTGGACTAATGTCCCTCCTCATGCCGGCTGCCTTTCTCGCCTCTTCCTTTGCTGTTTCCTCTGCCCAGAACGTTCCTTCTACCCGCCCGTGGCCTTTTCTTCCCTCCCATGAACTGAGACCCAGCACAAGCCCTGTCCGCCCCACGGTGGTGGCCCTGACCCGCCAGCCAGCACTCCGCCCTCCAGGCCTGACAGGGACCCTTTGGGGTCCCAGCGTGGCCGCCCAGCCCCCTCTGGGGAGTCAGCTCCTGAGGGCTGGTCCTCGTTGCTTCCCGGGCACTGCGTGTGCCCGGGACGTGGTGAGCCCTGGTCAGTGCTGACCGCACGGGTGACTGTGTTGGGGCTTGCAGCCCAGGTGGGAGGAAGAGTTTGTGCACGTGTGCACGTGTGCAGAAGGACATGCATGTGCACGCAGGGGCCCACATGTATGTGCACACTGTGCGCCTTTCGGTTTACCAGCCTGATGCTCCTGTCTAACGGGGTTTCTGAAGCCTGGTGCTTGCTTTAGCTTCCAGCGAGCAGTCCGCTCCGTGGGAGAATGGCCAGAGTGGCAGCGGGGGTCCTGAACAGGCATCAGGGTGGCCTCTGTGGGCAGGCCGCCGCCGCTCTCGCCCGTGGAGGGGGTGTCTTTTAACGTCCGTGAAGCTGTTGTGAGACGAATTATTCGGTGACGGAGCCTCAGGATTCTGCCTCTGCAGGGTCTTTCCCTGCCGTTGAAAAAGACTGCCGAGGAAGAGAAGTTGGAAATGACCAGGGGTACACCCGAGGAGTCGTGGGGTCCCCACCTCTTTTTGAAGAGATAGGGTGCCTGCCCTCTGGGGTCCTGCCAGGAACCACAGCCTCTGTCCAGCGGGATTGTCCTCAGCCAGTCCCGCCCAGGCCGGCGGCATGTGTTGGGCATGCTTGTCATGGGCGAACCAGTCTGTGCCGGCCGTGTCTGTGCTGGAGCTAGTGCCTGGGCCCCTCCTGCTGGTGGACACCTGCCTCTGGGCTGCGGGGCTCCAGGGGGGCCCTGGCAGGTGCGGGTGTCACCAGGTTGGGCGTCTCCCGGTAGAAGTTGGCCTGGATACCATGCATGTGCTGGGTGGGCTCTGGACACTCTGGGGAGGGGCGAAGATGTTCAAGATTTTTTAGGAAGCTTTTCACAGGCAATTCGGTACCTTGGTCAACTACAGGGCCGACCCTCAAGCCAGAGCTTTGCATCTGCCGGGCCACCACTGCCCTTCCCCAGCCCACGCCGTGGGGTCAAAGAGACACTCCCGGTCGATAATCCCTGTTCACAACCCTGAATTCCAGAAAGCCTGAAACCTGAACTTTCTTTTCTTTTTTTTTTGGGAACTCATTTGGCAGCAACATCTGACCTGGCTGATGCAAAACTATTTATAGCCTATTTAATTCACATTGGTGAATATCTCCCTGTTTTGCTGCAGAAATATTGATATGTTTGATTGTTTCTGAGGTGTCCCCAATACTCGGGAAATGCACAGCATTACCTGCTTGGAACCCACCTGGCTCCGAGGGTTTTGGGGAGGGGTGCGGACCCGCCCAGGCCCGGCGTGGTGGTGGGGGATGGGGAGCCCCGCAGGAGCCCTGCGACATTTTAGTTCCTTCAACTGACCACTCATTCCGCGGTGCTCTGCTATACCAAACCCATTTTTTAAAAAAGATTTTTAAATTTATTTTTAGAGAGAGGGGGTGGGAGGGAGAAAGAGAGGGAGAGAAACACCGAGGTGATGTGGAAACATCATCTGATTGCCTCTCACATGCACCCTAACTGGGGGTTGAACTCGCAGCTCAGGCATGTGTCCTGACGGGGAATCAAATTGGGGACTTTTTGCTTTGCGGGATGACGCCCAACCCACGGGCTGATTGCTGTACGTGCCCTGACCGGGGACTGAACTGGCATCCTTGGTGCATCGGGATGGCGCTCTAACCCACTAACCCACCCGGCCAGGGCTGCCTTTCTCATTCTTGCTGTCCTGGCGCAAGGGACCTCCACTGACCGAGAGCTGCCCTGGCACAGTGTCTGCTCGGTGTATGCGTACGCGCTCGCCGGTGCCTTCCTCCCGGGCAGGGTTTGTGCTGGGGACCCGGAGGGAGGGCCAGCGGCCTGGGGATGGGGTGGGTCCTCAAGACTGATGCCATGGTTTGTCTCCGTTTCAGAGGTGGCTGCCGCCAGGCCTGTGGCTCCCTGCAGGATCAAGGCCAGGAGGGACCCGTTGCTCCCCATTCCTCTGCCTCTCCTTCCATCCCCTGGCGGGGGGCGGGCACCCTTGTATCAGAGGGCGCTGCCTCATGCATGCTGACCCCATCTGTCCTGTGCCCCCTGGGCCGCCGGGCACAGCTAACGAGGGCTGCCCCGCTTTCCGAGTCATGGGGACCCTGTTGGCTCTGACAGCACCTTCCAAAGGGCCCGTGGGGTGCGGAGCCCCTCCGCCTGCGAAGGAAAGCAGTTAGGAGGATTGGGGGCGAACCTCTCTCTGTGCTCTTCATTTTACTCCCTGACAAGACGTCTGCTTTGAGCTCCTCGCCCCGCAGCGTTCCCAGCCGGACTCCCTGAGGGAACTGGCGTTTCTCGTGGGTGGTGCCTCTGCCTGGTGCTCCCAGTACCAGTCCATTCATACCCCCACACAGACACGTGTGTGCACACACACGGGCATACACACACGCACAATGTTTTCAGTGCCTTTGCCTCAAGCCAGCGTTCTCAGCTAGCTACGCTCTTTCTCTTCTGTTTGGGTTGTAAAACTATCAATTAAGAAAATCCCCTTTTCAGATAGATTATGGCTCAGAATGAGGCGGCACGCTGTCTTACTTGGGTCTCACAGCTTTTGGAGCAGAGGGAGCACTTGGGGGAAACTGAGGCTCAGAGGGAGGGCACCCTAGTTGGAGACAGCGCAGGGCAGAGGTGAGCCAGATGGGAATGCAGGGCCTGGCTCCCCGAGTCCCTCCCTGCTCCTCCCCGGCTGGCAGTGTCCTGCATCCGAGCTCCGAGCTTCACTGACGGCAGGCGGGCAGGTGGGGGCAGCCCTGGTGGTCTGATGGGCAGATCCCCGCTTCCTTCCTTCCTGGGCTGGGACCCCAGGGGTCTGATGCCTCCACATCCCCCCGCCGCGCTTGGACAAGCGCACACATAGCCGCTTTCTTGCTGCGATCTGTGGGCGGCTGCACTGGTCTCTCACAGAGGCAGGTCGGCGGAGGGGGAGCCAGGAAAACACTGGCCTCCACCAGGTGGCCTGGTCTCCAGGCTGGCAGACGGGGAGGCCACAGCTGGGATGGGGCAGCCATGGCCGGCGTCCTGCGGCTTCGGAGGGAGTGTCTGGGCCCAGCCGGAGCGTCTCCTCTGGCCACTGCCCGGATTCAGGGCAATGGGCCGGTCAAGCTTGCTCTTGGCGTCCCCTTCCCTTCCTGTCCCGGATGTCCCCAGTGGGGAAACTGAGGCTCAGAGCAGCAGGGAGACTGTGTAGGGCCTCACGGCCCAGGAGCAGGAAGCAGGGCCCCCCAGCCACCGGTGTGGGGCCGCATAGTATGGGGGCGATGCTACCATCCGTCTTCCTCTCTGTGGTTCTCTTTGAATCCGTCAGTGAGAGAGTGACGTTTAGGGCTCTCTGAGGGGCTTCCGGCCCATCTCTTGCCCCCTGGGCCCAGACTCCCTAAGGGGAATCTGCACCTACCTGGGTCTGCCGGCCAGGCCATGGGTCCTGGGCTGCCCTGCTGGCCGCCTGCTGCGCTCAGTTCAGGGACGTGGGGGACTGTAGGGCAGCTGTCAGCTGGGATGGCCTGGGCCTCTACGGAGCCTGTGTAGGGAACCGGGCAGACCGGAGACTGTGACTCCCATCCCCCAATCCCTGCGTTAAGGCTCCCATTCGGGGGCTGTGGCACACAATGAACCAAACACTTCCCAGACAGCGTCCCCTTTGTCATCGGGTGAGGAAGCGAGGCGGTCATTGTTACTGGCTTCATTTTACAGTTGACGGTTGTGGCTCAGAGAGGGTAGGTCACTTGCCCCAGGTCACACAGCGTGTGTGTGGCAGAGCCAAGATTCAACCGAAGTTCACGCACTTAACCTCCACTGCCCACGCTTCTGTCCTCTTGGGTGCTTGTCGGGGGGCAGAGCTGGGATCTGCTGGCATTGGGGAGTTAGCAAAGGAGCCCTGTGCCTGGACCGAGGCCCCTTCGGGTGGCTCTGAGTCTTGGCTGGCCTCCTGAGTTCATTTTAGATGAGTTCCAGGAAGCTGTGCCTGTGTGTTCGTGGGGTCGGCCTGGACCCTGCCAGTGAAATGGAGAAGGGGACCTCTGGACAGGTGTGGTCCAGCCACCACCCACCCTGTGGGACCTGCTGGGTGGAGCCCGTGCCTGAGCCCCTTTGCTGAACACTCGCTGGGGGTCCAGCTGTGCTGCCCATCTCATAGCTCCCCAGAGGGGCTGCCCGTGGGGGAGGTGGGAGTGCCAACCTGGGAGGACTCCAGACTTGCAGACTCAGCTCCCCCAGGGGCATGGCAGTCTGAACCTCCCACCCCCACCACTCTGGGCCTCAGTTTCCAAGTCTGTGAAAGGGGAAGGTGTCCTTGCCCATGCCTTCCCTGGCACGGGGGTCCTGCGGCCCTTGTGAGCCTCTGTGGCGGGTGAGGCTGCCTCCTGGGTGTGGGTTGGGGGGCCTGAGAGGTGCAGCCACAGCCGGCTGCATACTGGCCTGTCCCCCGACCCCTCCTGGAGCCTTGAGCCAAGAGGCAGATTCCTCTGCAAGCCAGCTCCAGCCCTCACTGCCCTGTGACACCAGCCAGGCTCCTCAGCGCTCTGAGCCTCAGTTTCCCTTTCATGGCTTGGGGATAACCACGGTGCTTCGCCAGGGCATAGCTGTGAAAATCAGATGGAGAGACCATGTGTGGGAAATGCCGGCGGAGCCCGGGCCAGGTGCGATGCAGGGGTTCCCGTCATCCTTCTCGGTTGCTCCTTCCATCCGTTCGGTTTCTCCGGCCGATGTTTTGTATTCCCAGTTCCTCGCTGCGGGGCTTCAGGTAGGGCAAGCAATCGAACACTGGAGAACCACCAGCCCCGGTCTGGCCGGTCTCTGGGCCGCTGTGCCCACGTGCAGGAATGGAAGCAGCGGTGAGCATTTAACGCGGTTTGCTCTCTGCCGGCAGTGTCCTGGCACTCCGGTTTAATCGGCATGGCCGTGTCATGGGCCCATTCTTGTTTCCTGTTTTATGGAGGACGAGGCGAAGGCTCAGAGCTAGGGACCGGTTGAGCCGCGATCGGAACCCAGCCTGGCCTGTTTCTCCGTGGGCTTAAGCCTCGGCTGCAGGTCGGCTGCTCGCAGGCCGTGGGAGGGGAGGGTGAGCTCAGCGTTGGCAGCAGAGGGGCTGCTGGCTCTGCCTGGCATTGTGCACCCCCTGCCGCCGGTTCCCTTGGCCCCTTCCTTGGCGTTTCGATCCCCTCCCCACGACTTGCCTTAATGACTTAGCCCAGGTGGCAGGTTGCGTGGAGAAGCTACTCCAGGGAAATAAGGGTCCTTGCCACCAGCCTGGGCCTCAGGTGTGCGCACAGTGGCCCTCCCGGGGCCTGGGGAGGGCACCCCCCCCCCCGCGCCTCCAGCTGTGAGGCGGGGGCCAAGGGCTGTGTGTGTTGTGTGGTGGGTATGTGCTTGCCACCCTCCCTGTGTGGCTGTGCGTGTGCACTGTATGGAACTGCGTGTGTGTGTCTGTGGCCGGGGGGGGGGGGTTGTCTGCTAGGGCGGCGGAGGGGACGTGTGGACAGCGTGGGGCTCCGGCCGGGGCCCCAGGAACGCACACTGGGGGCTGGAGTTACCTCCTTTGCTGGTTAAACCGCTTTGTAGTACAGAGTTGCACACATGTTCAGATAATTAGAACAAAAGCCCAAAGAACAATTCTCCTCTTCAAAGGGATGCGGCTGGGCGGTGGGGGCCCGCCAGGATTCGGGGGAGGGGGCGCCCCGGCTCCCTGGCCTTCGCTGGGTTTTGATCGCGCTGCGTGGAAAAGCCCTTTGTTGTCGGAGGAACTGACACCGGCCCACGCATTTCTGCCGTGTGTTTGCCGTGTTCCCGGGCCCACTCGGGACGGCCTGGCCATTAGGAGCTGATTAAATGAGTTCATTTTAATTTGTTCATTGGTTACAGACGCAGAGACCTTTCCATGCCCTTTTCGTGGGGCTCTAGTTATTTATTAATTTTTTTTTCTGAAGAGAAAGAGACCTTCACAGACTCCCTTCTCTCTTCCCATCCCCCTTTAAAAATAGGAAAACATTTTAAACAAGGTTTTGAGTTGGGAAAGACGGGCTCGAATATGGGCTTAGCTAAGAGAGATGCTATCGGCAGAGGGCTCCCCGAGTCTGTGGGGTGGGGGACGCCCAGCCCAGCTGAGCGTGGGCGGAGGAGGTTCCCAGAAGACAGCTCAGGACCTCAGCTCACCGCCCGGCCTTTGCACGTGCCGCTGCTGCTGCTTGGGCTCTGTTTCCAGCCCGGCCGCCTTTCCTTGGCTCATTCTTACTCATCCTGCTGGTCTCAGCAGAGAGGCTGCTTCTTCCAGGAAGCCCTCCCGCACCCCAGCCCAGCACCACAGATGTCACCGGTCATAGCAGGTATCACAACATAGAGGATATCCGTCTCCATCTCGAGGCTGTGAGCCCCACAGGGCAAGGTCTGAGCCTGCCCGGTACCCCCTCGTCCCCCCAGCACCAAGGTGCTCAGTGGCTGGTAACCATATCGCCAACATCTGGCAGCTAACTGAAGGAGTGAATGAGTGAAGGAGTGAATGGGGGGACAGCCAGACTCCATGGATTCCATGCCAACCCCTGTCACGTGTCCCTGGGCCATGGGGTGAAGAGTCAGTGCTGAGTCTCCAAAATGAATGTGGTGGGAGAGGGGAAGTCCCATCTGCCGGCCCGGCGTGACCCTGATCCCAAGCCCAGGATGCAGCTCCGGCCGGCTCTGCTGGAACTAGCCTGCACCACCGCCCCCCCCCCCCCCCCCGCGGGCTTGGAGAGGGCGTGCCCACAGTGAGGGGGGCTCAGAGCACAGAGAAGGAGGGACCATGCGGCTGCAGCCCCAGGCCACTGCCGTCCTGAGCTGCCTGGTCCCCTTCCTGCTCTCGAATGTTTGGCATGGCCTTTCGAGAGGGTTGGGGCACCTTGCAGCAAGCAGCGGGGGTTTTCCCTGGAGCTGCGCAGGGCCCGTGGCCCAGCCCGTTTCTGAGGTCTGGTTTCCATTTGCAGAGAGCTGCTTCCCGCAGACAGCACCCCACCCACCCCGCCCGGGGGCCTCTGAGGGGCTGTCCCCCACCCTGTCCTGGCAGCCCCTGGGCGGTCTCTGTGTTCCTCCTTTAACCCCAACCTCAGGGACAGGCATTGGAGGGAGCTGGCCCAGACCCCCTCCCCCCACCTCTGTGAGAAACCCCAAGCCTCTGGTGGGGGAGTTAGAGCTTCCTGAGCGCCCCTGGGGCCTAGGGCCCTCAACTGGGTCAACATCTGGCCGAGTGGCCGAGCCTTTGGCCTCCTGTCTCCTCCTCCCGCCCCCCTCCCCGAGGCCCTTCTTTCCCCACTAGCTGGATGCTCCACCAGCCAAGCGCCGCGGCAGGAGCACACCCTCGGCCTGTCCTTCCCGGCTGAGGCTGAGGGTGGGGGTGCGTCCCGGGGCTGAGGTCACCCGTGGGGCAGTGGGAAGTGCCTCTCCCGCCCTCGCCTGCCCGCTGCTGGGTGCTGGGAACAGGAGCACCCGCCGGCTTGTCCTGGGGCACCCCGGGGAGCGGGGGACGAGGTAAGGGGGGCAGGGCTGGAGGGAAGAATGAGCAAAACAGGCTGGTGTCTGCACCGGACGCCAGGAATCCCACCAGAGGCTCCCCGCTCATCGGGAAGCGAGGCGGAATCCAGCCAGAAGGAGGGAGACTTTTCCTGGAGTGTGAGAGGGAGTGCGAGGGGCTGGGAGGCATTCGTGGTTGGGGCAGATCTGCATCGGGCCTGCAGTGTGGAGAGGGGGCGCCCTGGGGAGCACCCCGATTTCTGGGTCTGGCTCTCCTTTTTGCTTCTCCCTGTCCTTCTCTGAGTGTTCCACCGGGTGGCCTCCTGGCCCCTGTGTCTCGTGAGGAGGCCTGGCTTGTGTTCCTGGCGATGTGTGCCCTCTGGGCTGGTGTGACCCTCAGCGCCTGCTGGCCCCTCGCACACCCTCCTGTCTGCCCCACTTGCCAGACCATGGCTCCTGGCCCGGCGACAGAGGCCTCTGGAGTGCCGGCGTCTGGGCCCGAACGTGCCACCCACAAATCCACCACGGACGTGCCAAGAGGATATCGAGACGGGTCCCCGGACGCTGGGCCACCGGACCGTGATTTCCGTGGGGCCTCACCAGGGGGCCCTTCGTGGCAGGCAGGCGGCGGTTTCTCATGGCCAGTCTTCTCTGGAAGGAACTGGCGAGTTCCTTTCTGTTTCTGTCGTAACCAAGCTACAGAGATGGCTAACTTGGGTTCCGCTATTATACAGCGTTTCAGAAGCAAATTGAGAGGATAACGTGTTATTATTGGCTACTGGGTTAATAGCTATTTTGGCAAGAGTACCAATCCTGCGTGGTGTTGCTGGCGTGAGAATGGTGCGGTGGGGGCGTCTTCTACAGCGTGGGAGGACCCCCGGGCCCTCCCTCCCTGGCGGTGCCTCCTCGGAGGACGCTCAGCCCCAACGAGCTGTCGCTGAAACTGAGACCAGAGGGGTTGAGAGACCAGCGTCAGGTCACACAGTGAGTCGATGCCGGGGTGGGATTCGAGGTCCCCGTGGGACTGAGTCTCTTGACCTGTGATCTCTGAAAGCGGGACACGTGTCTTCACTCGGCATCACGTGGGCATGGTGGGAACTGGAGGCTTGGAATGGACCCGAGGTGGCCAGCTCCGATCAGAGCGCCGGCTGGGCTCCCGCCAGAGGCTCCCCCCCCCGCCCCGAGTCCCGCCGTCCTTGTCTCCGTGCTCGCCTCGGGTCTCTGCTCAGGGGTCCGCCCGTCACCTGCGTAGGTAGCATCCCCCCACCGTTCACTCCCCCTGCTCTCCGCTCTCCCCGTTTCTTCCCGGCACCCCCTGACTTAGGACAGATGCAGTTAGTGCTTATTATCAGCCTCCTCCCTTTGCCGTGTGGCTCCCCGAGGGCCAGGACTCTGAGAGGCTCACCACCCCGTGCCGAGAGCCCGGAACGGGGCCGGCAGGACAGGCCCTTGGTGACATTTGGTGAAAGACTTAATGAATGGACGTGGCAATGTCACTTAAAAACATGGCTGCCGGGCCACAGTGGTGGTTTCTCTGTCCTCTCGGGAGACAGTGGGAAGACTCCTGCCGTTCCTGTCCCTGAGAAGTGGCCCACAGGCCCTCCCCCAGGGCTCACGATGGCGTCATTTCTTCTTGCTAAGGAAGCTCAAAGGGAATGAGCTCCCCGTCCCTGGAAGGAACCAAACCTCATTACAAAAGGGATTTAAGTGCTGAGTTGAGGGGGAGATTGGGGCCCCTCGAGGGCCCTTCTATGTTTGGGTTCCATGGTGGGCTTGGGGGAAGACTGCGGGGTCAGCCTTCTCTGTCACATGACATTGGTGGCCTCCCCCCCACGCCCCCCCGCCAGACCCGGGAAGGGTGGTGTGAGGACGTGGAAGGGTGGGGGGTCCGGCGCGGCAGGAGCAGGGAGCCCTGCAGCCGACCTCTTGCCGCCACTGATCTGGAAACGACTCGCGGTAATGCGTTCATTGAGCGTTTCCCGCATGCCCGGCGCTGGGCCAAAGTGCTTAACCTGGATTATCCGGTTTAATCCTCGCCCTGACCAGAGGAGACAGGAGGTGTTCTCTGCCCGCTTGTCCCCTCGGTGAGGCTTAGAGAGGTCCAGTAACGGATCCGAGGTCACCCAGCTGGCCCGCGGTGGAGCCGAGACATGAACCCAGGCTTCTCTGGCTCTGGGGCCTTCTGGACACATTCCGATGCCCCCGGGCTGCAGGCTCCATGGGGTGGGGCCTCCCCAGGGTGTTGGCTGCCCTGGGGCCTGGGGGGAGCCTGGCCGGGGCTAGGTGCTCAGTGCATACCTGGAGAGTGAACGAATGAATGAATGCAGGCAAGGAGTTCGCAAGATGAGCGGGCACTGCTCCCTTTTCACAGTCGGCCTTTGGGCAGGGAAGGACAGACCCAGGGCAGTGAGGGCAGGAAGGGGCCACACGTGTGTGCTGGGCTGGCCCGACTTCCTCCCTGAAAACCTCACAAGGGGCTGCTGGACTGTGTTCCCAGTGCGGGGTGGCGGGGGGAGGGCTGCTTGCTGGGTAATTAGGAGGGAGAGGAGTTTTGGAGGGGCCTGGTGGGGAATACACTTGCGTACATGTGTGCATGCTTACACACACAGACAAGCATGCAAACCCCTCACCCCACCCCACATCACATTGCTGAGTCTGTACCTTTAAGAGCATGGAGTCTCAGCTTATTATCTTAGTAAATCTATTCATTTGTTGTGCTCTGGTCTGAATAAATAACAGCCACCCCGCTCCCCTCCCTCCCACCCCCAGTGTCTCCTTTGTTTGGATGCCATTTCTCTGGGGACTCAGGCTGAGGCGGGAGCCGAGCTCTGCCTCCGTCCCTGCCCCCCCCTCCCCCCCCCCGCTCCCCACATACCCTTGCTCTTGCCCTGTCCCCAAGACGTCCTTTCAAACAGAAGAATGACGAATGCAGGCCGCACTGAAGACTGGACTAATTGCATTCTGCCACAATGCACGGACCCCCCAGGGACCTCGGTGACACTGGACAGGCTTTGCAGAAGGCAGCCCCTCTGGGCCCTGGCAGGCGAGCCGGTGGTCAAACTCATTAACTCCTCGACTTCCAGCTGGAGCTGCCTCCGCCCAAGGCCTGCGCCTCCCCCGGCAGAGGCCTCCTGGAGTGGCTCCTTGCACCTTCCTTCTCATTAGCTTTTCATTTCTTTCATTCGTTAATCCATCCATCCATCATTCACTCACCTACACATCTATCCATCCATCCGTCATTGACACATCTAGCCGTCCGTCCGTCCGTCCATCCATCCATCCATTATCCATCCCTCCTCCATCCATCCACACACCCATCCATCGTCTAGTTATTATTCATCTGTCTATCCATCCTGCACCAGTCCATCCATCTATCGTCCATCTGTCCCTCCATCCATCCATCCTGCATGCGTTCATGCCACAGTAGCCAGGTGCTTCCTCTTGCCAGGACCTGAAATGCACCTGGTCATCCGTCCATTCATGTATTTAACCACCAAGCAAAGGGCACCGCCAGGCGTCTTGTGGGGGCTCCCAGGGCTCCTGGAATGAGGGGCTACTCAGCGTTGTCCCCAGGCAGGTCTGAGCCCAGCATACCTGTTGGGGACCCTAATGGCCTCCCTGGAAGGCCGTGGGCAGGGCAACTGCAGAGCTGTGAGATGTCGGGCTGGTCGATGCAGGGCTCCCACGACTTGTTCCCAGCCCTGACCCAGCACTGGCTGACGGCCCGGCTGAAACCTCATTCATTCGTTCACTCACACATTCGCTTGTGGAGTGTTCAGCAAACGCAGTGGACCTACTCTGTGCCCGGCGCCGTGTGGAACGAGCCACGCGCCGCCCTCAAGGATTCTGCTCCCCCGAGCTGGGCTGGGGGCAGCACCTCCCCCTCCCAGATGCCCTGGGAGGGGGGAGTTGTCACAGCCGCAGGGCGACCAGCGTGTGCAGGGTCCCGGGTGAGGGATCGTTCTCCACTGGGTCACGTCCGTCTTCTCAGCCTCCCCTTGGGTGTGTGGATGTTGGAGAGGGGTCCCATAAATCCAGCCGTACTGACATCTTCAGTGAGCCAGGCAGCCAGACCCCAAAGGCACACAGGACCGCAGGGGCCTCAGTAACCCCCTGTGCACAGTGGGGGGTTAGCCGGGCAGCCCCCGAGGCCCCATTCAGCCATCTGAGCCTCAGGCTCCTCCTCTACGAGATGAATCTCATGAAAAGATGATGTGTGGTTTAAATGTTTCCATACAAGCGAAACATTTGTGACTAATAACCTCAGTAAATAAGTAACAGACACGCAGACCCCGGCAGCCGGCACGGCACTGAGCGCTAAGTGAAGGCCATGCGTGGAGATGGTGTCGGGTGTGTCTGTGTGCGTGGGCGCAGTGCAGGGTGACACGCGGACCTGGTTCCAACAGAAGGAGGTGGTGGCCTGCAGGCACGGTTGGTCAGCAGAGGCTGGGGGCAGACAGGGCGTCCGGGTGCCTGGGGCCCGTGATGCCGAGGAGGGACCGGAGACCACACGCCCTGTCGTGATGTCTGGGAGGTGAGCCACCTGGCTCCACACGTGGAAATCAAGTCAGGGCTGCCCCCGGCCACAGTCGCCTCCAGGGAGGGACCTGACAGGCCTGCCCAGCTGCCGGGGCCCCTGCTCCTCACTGCAGTCCCGGGCCAGCGGCCGCCTCCCGGCCTTGTCACCCTCTCTCTGCGCCAATCCGCACCGCAGGCCGGGCGGCTGGCCTTCAGGCGTTGAGGCTCCACAGCCTGGCAACCAAGCCCACAGTGGCAGTTTTTCTGGAGGCGGAAACATGGAAGTCTGGGGAAAATGGAAATTTTCTCTGCTGAGCCCTGGATTTGGAGGCGTATAAAGAGTGAGTGGGACCCGCAGAGCGGAGGCGCTGCTGGCACCTGTGCATCAGGGAGGAGCCTGGGGCCCTGCCTGCCCTGTGGCAGCCCAGCTCTCTGCCCTGCAGGCCGGTGGCCATCCCTGTCCAGCCCCGCCCCCAATGCAGCCTGGAGGGGACGGCTGCAGTCCCTTGCCCAGTGGAGGCCAGAGTGGGGCTCCACAGTGGGGACCTGAGCCACTTTTAGGGACACGCGGCGAGGTTTTAGGCGGTTTGATGCATAATTATGGATGCCGTTTCTTGGTCATTTCCAAACGTCAATCCCATGGTTTCACTGAGATAATGAATTATTCGGGGCCACCCCGGTGTCAGGAGCCTTGTTGGGCCTGAGACAGGTGGAGGGGCAGCGGTGGGTGCCGGGCACAGGTTCCGACAGTGGCCTGTCGCTGACGTGAGCAGGCAGATCCGGGCGAGAGGCCCAGCGCAGATCATGGGCACGGACAGACTCGGCTTCCGGGCCTGCAGCTGCCACCGCGGGTGGGTTTGCTGCGCACCCAGCCCACGGCCAGGACTCGGGCCCTGGTCACCGGCCGGATGGGGCAGTGCTGGAGGCGGAGGCGAGGGCAGGGAGAGTGCGGTCAGGTGCGGGGGCGTTGGCCTTGCGGAGGAGGGTGAGGTCCCCTGCCTCGGACCCGGCTCAGTTCTGGTGGGCCCCTGCGCCTGGGTGCCAGTGCCCCAGGCGTGGGCTCTGACGGGGACCCATGGATCCAGTCCCCCTTGGGCTAGGGCCATGGTTGGGGGTGTTCGCTGTCCGCCTTCTGGGCCGAGTTGCAGAGAGACAAAAGCCCGGCAGTGAGCATGGATGGAGCCTCGGGCCAGGCGCTCAGACCTTCCCGCGCCAAATGCGCCTGCTGCTACTTCAGGCATGCCCCTCACCTCTCCTGCCTCCGTGTCCGCTTCTGTGACCTGGGACCAAGTGCGTGACTGCCCCACGGGGCTGCTGAGAGGGCAGAGAGAGCACGCGTTTTCCTCCCAAGCAGGCGAGGCCCTGGGCTCTCCAGGCTCTGGGCCACGGAGGGATCTGAGCCACAGAGCGGCGGTTCTCGGCACCCAGGTGACAGCGATGTGACCTTGCCCCTGCAAGGCGGACTCTGCAGCCGGGGACCCTGCCTCCTCGCGGTGCCCCAGGGGTCTGGGCGGGGGGTGTGGATCCTGGCCAGACACCCTCTCAGCCTCCACCCCGGGCCCTCGAGAAAGCCTGCGCTGGGCAGAGTCACCCAGCCAGCTTCTGGCCCCCGGGCTCGGGGACTCACACCTGTGACCCACGCAGGCAGGGGTACGGATGCTGAGGTCCAGCGACTCACACTCAATGCCCAGCTCGGCCCTTTTGGATCTGACCTGGAAGAGCCTGGATGTGTTGTTAACCCTGGTCAGCCTCTGTTTTCTCATCTGCAAAATGGGGAGGGCAATGACCCTCATCAGACCGTTGTGGTTATTAGATGGGACTCGGCGGAGTTGCTGCCCTCCCCCCAGGTCTGACTGGCTCAGGGCCTCTCCGGGTGGGCTGGACCCACACGGACAGCGCCTTGGTTCTGGCCAGTCCCCTGGGCTTAGCTGCATTCTGCTGGGTGCCAGCCAGACCCGGGGGGAGGGCAGCAGCCCTATATTGGTGAGTTCTGGTTCTCCCCCGGGGCTTCCACTGGGGAGCATCAAGCTGCTGAGACCTCCTGAACGTGGTTTAGCACCCCCAGATGCCCTGCCCATGACCCCTCCTGGTACCTGGCCTGGCTGCTGTGAGCCCAGGGAGCTGCCTGGCGGGCAAGGCCCGAGGGATGGGGGACTGTCACGGAGGGGCCTGGAGTGGCAGCAGGCTCTTAGGACAGGTGTTCCCCAGCCACGGCTTCCAGGGCCTTACCTGTCACCTTCTCTCTCATCATCTGCTCCCCGAGGAGCTGGGGCTGGGTGCGCTGTGACACCTCCCAGGGCCCCAGCAGCCTAGCTCTCTGGGTGTGGATGTGGGCATCACGGGGGTCGGGGCTGGGACACACCTGTAGACTGCCCTCACGGAGCCGCGAAAACCCCCGAGACGGGCATCCTGGGGGAGAGAGTGGGGGTGGGGGTGGGCTGCCACACCCCCCCTGGTCTGGTGAGTTCACTTTCGGAAGGCCTCGCAGGCCAGCGGACTGTGGGCTTTGGCGTCAGGAGACCTTTGACTCGGGTCCCCAGCTAATGGGGGGTGGGGGGGGGAGCTGTGGCGCTTCGAGGGCTGGGGACTTGTCCTGGGCCAGGTGCCCCATCCACCCGCCCGCCTGCCGGCTGCAGTGACCAGGGCTCTGCGGGGCGAGGTGCCGGAGTGGCCACACTCCCTTCTGCGCCAGGCGTCCTGGCCTCTGGCCATCCTCACCGCTCTGCCGTGGTTTCTGCAGCGGCTGAGTATCCCAGGCCCCGGGGCTTCCCTCGTGGTTTTCCCGAAGTCCGTCTTCTTTTCGTACGCACTCACTCACTCACTCACTCACTTAACTGCGAAGTCAGTAGCGTTGGCTCTCCGTGGACAACACTAAAAGTAAACTAAAAACAAGCCCAAAGGGAAAAGCCCACATTGGTGTTACTCCAGCCGGAAGCTGTCGCCTTCTGCCTGCTGAGCCCGGGTCTGCCCTGTCCTGGTTGGAATGATGCTGGAGACGGTCCCGCATAGCGCCACTTGGAGGCTCCCGCCTGCACCTGGGCGTGCGCAGGAGGTGGGCAGAGCTGGGCCCCGGGTCCGGGCTGCGTTTGGGCGCCCAGTGGCCGTGGAGGGGCCCCCTTGGGAGTCACGGTGGCTCCGGGGCTGGGCTGGGCGAGGCGTGCTGACTGATGACAGTGGGTGGCTTTGCTGGCTTTTTTGGAGACATATGGGACCGTCGCAGGTGTCTGGCCCATAAGTGGGGGTGTGGACGGGGCCCCTGCATAGGATGGAGGGGAGGACTTAACGAGGTTGAGCTTATGAGGAGATCGGCACTGTGCCCGGCTCTGCCTTTGGTGGTGCTGGGCGCTTATTTCAGTCTGAAGTTTAGAAAGTGTCTCGGTGTGATCTTGCCCCAGACCTGAAAGGATGCACAGGCTACGGGGGTGCCTCAAGGGATGAAAAATAAATAGTGTTACCAAGATCCATAATTCAGGGTGAGCAGTGGCCGAGTGGTAGAGCCCAGAGGTCAGGGAGAGATACCAATGGTGGTAGAGGGAGTCATGGAAGGCTTCCTGGAGGCAGTGCCTTTGAAGGCACGTTAGCCAGGGCAGAGCAGGTTTGGGATGCTGCAGTAGCAGTACGGACTTCCAAAAGTGCTGCTCACCTCTCTCCCCATCAAGCAGAAAGAACATACACTCTCGCAAAGCCCCGATGGGGCACAGCTCCGGCTGCCACGTGCCTTTTCCCCCCCGGCGTTGGCAGATGCCTGAACGCTCCGAAGACTTCCAGACTGGAGCTCTGACGTCTGCTGCTAAAACGCAGGGCACGGAAGAACGCCCTCCAAACAAGCTCAGTCCCAATCAAAAGATTATTTTCCTACAGAAAAGCTTCACCTATACTTAATAGTTTTAAATTGTTCCGGGTACCAATTAGACTTTTAATTTTGCTGTTCCCTCCGGCGGTTGGAGGATGTGTGTGCTTTGTGTGTAATCAGAGTTGATTTATTTTTTATTTTTTTGGTGGTTCTGGGAGAGGGCAGGAGATGAAGGGACTATTTCGGGGTTTCCTTCTGGTCCTGCCAAAGGCCCCCGTGGTTGGGGGAGAGGCACCAGGAGCTCCGAGTCTTGGGGTCCCTCTATTGGGCCGTGGTAGACGACATCTCCAGAGTGCCCACTGAGACCCCTCGCGGCCCCCAAAGGCAGCCGAGGGGCCGCCGCCGCAAGCCTGCCTGCAGAATGCAACGCCGAGTTAGATCTATGGATTGTCCCCAGATTTCTGCAGCAGTAGGACGAGGTATCATTGATTCACAGAGCACGACCAAACATCGCTGCATGAATTAGCAAACAGCTGTTTCTAATTTGAGTTTAGAACGGTACACAGAGGAACTTGTTTGTCTGTTCGCTCCTTTCATTTATAATGCATTTTAATCACCGCTACAGGTGAGAAAAATGTAGCAACAAGCTTGTATCTTGTGGAAGAAACAAAGGAGAGACAGATGCTAACAGATTTCCACTCTGCGATAAAAGGGATGTTTGGTACACTTTACATGTAATTAGAACGCAGCTGTTTCTAGTCCCAGGTCCACGCACGCGGCCGAATGTGGGCTCCGCCGCGCTCCGAAGGGAGTAAAGAAAAACAGTGATTCAACCCCGAAAGCATTTTGCTTTCTCTCGAGTCGAGTAGAGTGTCCTTTGCTCTGGGCCTTGGCGGTGTTGTTTCGAGAAGGCTCGTGGAAATGACTTCAGAGTAGGTGGGGGGCAGGCAGGGTGACGCTGGGGTGCGGCCCAGGCCGGGGGTGATGGAGAAACCTTCCGCGTTCCTCCGCTAGTTAGAAGCGCCCCATCATTGGGGCATCTGTCCTAGGGGCAGGTCGGGGGAGCCCTCCTTCCCCGCAGGGGCTGGTCAGCACTGTCCACTCGCAGCGAGTTCGATCACAGCCGGCTCTCGGGTGAGCGGACTCCGCTGGCTTCCTTTTTTTTCTCCTGGTTTGTTTAATTTCTGCAATAAAAGTCAAGCTCAATTGCATTCTCAATATCAGCACTAAGTAAATTTGTCTAAGGGATGGAACCGCCGGGCAGGCTGCGTGCGTGGCGAGGTCAGAGGCTCCAAGGGGAAGGGCATGTGCCTGCCTCCCTCGGGTTCAGCGGGTCCAGCGGCCCCGTGGGGTGGGGCTTGGATGCCTGGAGAGGCAGTACAGGCTAGTGGTTAGTGTGGGGGGGGGTCGTAGGAGGGTGGCATTGGCCACTTGCTAGCTGTGTGTGCCCAGGACGTGGCTTGCCGTCTTGGAACCTCCGTTTGCACAGTTAGGAAGAATGGAAGGGCAGCTGCCCAACTCAAAGCGGTGTTGTGAGACTCAAATGCTGGCAAAGGACCCAGCTTGCAGGAAACATTCCATAAGCAGCCGCTACAATGTATCTTTGGGGAAACTTCCTCCATCCCCGCCTTGTCTATGTCAGTTCCCCATGCCTGGGTGTGGTGGAGTCGGGTGTCCCGGATGGATGGCCGGCCAGCACTGGCACCTGGTGGAAGGCGCGGAACGGACAGGCACTCTGTCCACCTCCTGTCTGTGACCACCCCCTTCCTGGCCTAATTTGAGACTGGATTCTGTCTCTGAGGACTGAGTCCCTGGTGAGACAGTAAGGGTGTCTCACCCTGCCTGGGAGCTCTGGCCTGGTGGCCCTCATGTCCTGTAGGGCCTTTGTGGGGTCCAGCCCCCCACTCTGGCCTGGGGGCTCCCTGTAAGGGAAGCGGGGGACCTCTAGGGGAAGGTCATTGCTGTTTCCTGGACAAAGCTCTGGGCCAGGGCCTCAGAGGTACCCAGTCCCCCTCTCCCCCTCCGTCACAGAGGTGGTTGCCCAGAAAGGGCGGGTGACTTCACTAAGCCCCCGCCCCCCACCTCCACAGCCGTGCTGACTCTGCAGCCCAGGGCCCGTCCAGATGCATACCCCTCTGCTGCCCCAGGCTTCTGGGGTGCTGAGAGCCAGGCGGGTGAAGATGTGAAGTTTCCCAAGGAGAGATCGGCAGGACGCCCCGGGGGCCTGGGAGCCAAGCTGGCATCATCGCATACCTTGGAAAGCCACCCATGGAGGTTCCGGCTGCCTCTTGTGGAAGTGTGGCTGGCGGTGTGCCCCGGAGCACATTCATATCTCACAGCGCCTGTCCCCTTGGGCCCTGGGGACCCTGATCTGCAATCCCAAGCTGCTGGCCTACCTCATGCCCACTCTGGGCAGGCCCGACTGCCCACCGGGCTTGGGCTTGGCGCTGACCCTCCTCTCTGGCTAGAAACCCCCCTAAGAGCACCGCACAGCTCACGGCATCTCCCGTGTCCCGTCCTTTGTCTCTGCTGGCGCTATTAGGATTTGGAGGACCTGCCCCAAGGCCTCCCTTCTCAGAGAGGACGGGCCACTCCTTTCTTGGCAGAGGGAACCTGACAGTCAAAGACTTCTTCCCTTGCCCGGGGTGCCAGGGGACCGGACCCTTCCTCCAGGTTGCTCAGTGCCCTTCCGCACGCGTGCGTGCAGCCTCTCTGCTCGGCAGACGCCGTCGATGGCAGCACTCATGTCTTCTGAGCCCAGATCCGGCCTTCGGGGCCCCTCACACAGCGCGCCAGGCCGCCAGGCCCACGTGTCATCCCCGGACGTCCCCTTCCTCTCCAGACCCGCTGTGGCCTGCGGGGTTGGTATCTGCGCTTCCCGAGTCGGGGCCCCGTTTCTCCGAACTAGGCCACAGCAAGGCCCACTGCTGGGCCACCTCGGGGCTTCCGCCTGCGGGACCGTGTCTCCTTGGCGGTCTTCATTTTCCCACAGGGACGGGTGAGGGGCAACGAGACCTTGTGGGGCTTCGTGAATAACCAGGCCTTTATGATCGAGGCGATCTGGACAGTTGGAACGCTGTACAATACGGCGTTCCTATCTATCCGGTGGGGGCTTTGGAAACCGTTCCCTTTTCCAGCGGAGGCGGCCGAGGCCCAGGCCTCCTGATGGGCTCTGTCCTGCCCCCTTTTCTGTCCCCAGCACATCTGCTACCGGTGCCTCTCCTGCTCCACGTCAGCCTTCCTTCACAGTCTAGGACGTCGGGTCATTTCCATTCACTTCAGTGGTGCTGCCCAGCCCGCAATGTTCTAGAACCTGGAGCTGCATGGCCATCCCTTTTTTTTTTTTTTAAGATTTTTATTTATTTGTTTTTAGAGAGGAAGGAAGGAGAAAGAGAGGAAGAGAAAGAGTGATCAGTTGCCTGTCACGCGCCCCCAACTAGGGACCCAGGCATGTGCCCTGATTGGGAACCAAACCAGTGACCTTTTGGTCCACAGGCCGGCACTCAGTCCACTGAGCCACACCAGCCAGGCCTGCGTGGGCATCACTACTTTTCACCTTCCCTTCTGCTGCAGGGACCCTCCCAGTGTCCCCGTCACAGCCATTTCTCTTGTATACCTTCGGGGACGGGGCGCTCATTTCCTCCTTACTCTGCTCCTCGTGACAGGAAGGTCCCCTGTTCCGGCTGCCTCCTGTGGACCAGCCACTCTGCCTCACCTGTCCGGGCACTCCCCCGGCAGCCCCCTCCCGGACTCCCGGTGACAGGAGGCGGCGGCCACGTGGCTGTGTCCTGACGTGGTGGCTGCCGCGGTGTTCGGCCCCGCCAGCTTGGGCTCCACCCCGCTCGCCCTGCCACTCAAGCCCAGTTCATGTTCTTCTTTTCCGCTCAGTAGAGTTTTTACCAGAACTTCTCCTCTCTCATGCCTGTTTGGACTTCCTTCCTGCAGCAGCCAGCAGAAGGCTCGTGGAGCCCGTCCATGTCAGGCCGTTATGAGGAATCGTCGTTTTTAAGTGACTTTACTCTCTACCGTGAAAGTGGTTTTTCTCCTCAATTGTTATATTTCCTCGTGCTCTTGGGGAGGAGGACGCTGAGGGCTGCGTCGCTGCTCCCCACTGACCTGTCGTGACTGCGCCCCCAGCCCAAAGGAGAGGAGCCACGCCAATCTGTGGGCAAGAGCCCCAGTCAGAACCTGGGTGGTTGGTTCCTGGCTCTGCTGCCCGCTTGCTGTGTGGCATGGGGCCGGTTACTCAGCCTCTCTGTGCCTCAGTGTCCTCACCGGTCCATGAAACAAAAGTGTACCTATCATTGGGCTGTCAAGAGGCCCGAACAAGTTAGCACACGCCAAGCTCTTAAAGGCGTGCCTGGTGCACAGGGAACTCTAGACAAGCACTTATTGGGAAGGAGGAAGGTAGCGGGTCGAGTTGGACTTTCCCTGAACCTACCTTCTCCCCGAGTCACTGCAGGGGGCCTGGATGTGGCCTTTGCCCCGTTTCTGCATGTGTGTGGTGTCCAACAGCCGGCACGAGGGGAGCCTCACCTCGGTAAGGTAGGGGACCCCTCCTCCTGCTGCCTACTCCTGCACACGCACCCTGAGCTCCTCGGCCCGGCTCCTCTCTCCACCGGCTCCAGAGCACCAAGCTAGGGGCCCCGCAAAGCAAAATGCACCTGGGGAGTGAGCCGGCAGCAGCCCAAGGTAACTGTTACGAGGACAAAAGTCTCTGAACAGGGGCTGTGAGTTTGGGACTTTCTCTGCTGAGTGTGCCCATTTCCCTTGACCGGGCCTTCTCCTGGTTTCCGTCCTGATGATGGTCGTCTCAGCGGTTGTTCCGTCTGTCACTCCCAGAACAACGGGGTTTTGAAACTGGTTTGTAGAAAAATACAGCCAACCAGGGGGTCCCAGGGGCCTGGGGCACCCGGCAGGTTGAGTCTTTCTCTCAAGCAGTGGGGCGTCCTGTCCCCCTGGAAGACATGGAGCTCTGGCCCCACGCGCCTGGGACCCTGCCGAGGGCTGAGGGCATGTTAGTCGCCTCTCTGCGCCTCGGCTTCAGCAGCTCAGAAGTGGGGTGTGATTGACCCCTGAGAGGACGAAGAGAAATGAACTTGGGGAGCAGAAGCGCGAAGCCCCGTGCTGGCCATCGGGACACGCTCAGTCAGTGCGTTCGGTCAGCCGAGAAGTTCGCTGGGCTTTTCCCACACGACAGCTCCAGCAGCGCTTAGCCGTCTTTAATGCCATTCAAAACCATTTCATTAGATGGTATCATGACACCTGTCCCATCTGTACGCACTTAAAAAACACATCGAAATGGGTGAGTTTTTGTGTAGCCGTTTTAATACTGAAGACGGGAGAAAGGAAGCAACGTTTTCAGCATTGTATGCTTTATTATTTCAAGAAAGGTAAAAACGCACCTGAAATGCGGGAAAAGGTGTGCAGTGTGCGGAGAAGGGGCTGTGACGGAGCGAACGTGTCAGAAGTGGTTGCGAGGTTCGTGCTGGAGATTTCTCGCTGGACGATGCTCCGCGTCGGGCAGGCCAGCTGAAGTTGACAGTGAGCAAATCGAGACGTTAACTGAGAACAATCAACATTCTACCGTGCAGGGGAGATTACCAACATACTCAGAATATCCAAATCAATCAAGGTATTGGTCGACGTGAAAAATGTGTCTTTTATTTTACAGAAAAAAACGGAACGGGCTTTTGGTCAGCCCACTAGCTGCTAATGTCGTTCTCACTAGTGCTACTGATTGGTACTTATTATTGGCCAAATAGTGCCTCTTCTTTAATGGCTTGATTGGCGTGTCATTCACGTGCCGTACAGTGCCGTGACCCCTAGTGCGTGTACAGAGCTGCGTGGCCCGCCACAGCGCCCTGTCAGAGCATTTCCCTGACCTCAGGAGGCCACGCACAGTCACTGCCTGCTCCCTCCCCCGGCCCCGCCTGACCGCCGAACCGCTTTCTGTCTCCCTGTGCGCTTTATCTGGATGTTCCATGGAAGCGGAATAATCGTGGCTTTCCGCCTTGTTTTTTCTCACCCACGCCTCACGGTGGCCGTCCTCTTCCTGATGCAGAAACTGCCCCTCGGGGGAGCCCGGGCACGGTCATGGGCGGACGGGTGAACACGGGACTTTGCGTGCAGGCGGCTGCTCTCCTCGGGCAGGCGGCGTGAGGTTCCGGGCAGATGAGTTCCATCCTGTGCCTCACAGGCTTTGGGGTTGGCGAGGGGGCCTCCTGAAATGCAGACAGTGGGCCGGCCGCCGTTGTCCTGTCACAGAGGGTCAAAGGAGATATAGATGTTACCACACCGGAGGCTAGGTACGCGGTCCCCTCTCCCTTTGTCACCTGCGCAGGTCTAGTCTTCTTCAGCCCACCTGTGGAGGCTCATCCAGTTCTGGTCAGGGGGCTGGCTGGGCAGTCCTGGTGCAGTCCTCTCCTGGCGCAGCCCACCATGGCCGTGCCTCAGTTTCCTCGTCTGTGTAGTGGGCGGGGCCCTGGCTCCTCCCATTGGTGGTTGTGGGAATAATAAAAAGCTGGTTGAGCCCGGCCCTGGGGGCGGGGGCCCAGCACATCCCGCAGCTGGCCCTGCTCTAGCCGTCTCCTCCCTTGGGTCCCTTTGTGCCCCATGGAGCCCAGTGGGGCCAGGCTGCCTCCCAGCTTGTCAAATCCAGGGTTCTGGGAGCATCTGTGTCCTTCCCGCCCAAAGGGCCCTGTAACATGAGCCCCCCCCCCCAGGGAGCAGGCGCCTCAATCTAGGAGGTGCCCATGCCAGGATGGGTGGCTGGGTGTCAGAGGTGGGCCTGCCGGAGTGGCTGGACTCGGGTGCTGGAGTTTGCCAGCGGTGCCTGCACGTGGTGAGGGCCGGGGGTCTGAGGGCCCTGGGGAGGGGGTACGGCCTGGGAGCAGGCTCCGAGCCAGCCCTGAGGGACCCCGCCAGACGCTCGGGCCAGGCTCACTGTGTCTTGACATCTGGCCTAGGATGGCTGCGCAGCTGCGAGGACCCGGTGTCCCTGTGACGGCGAGAGCGCGATGCTGGTGCTGGCGGGTGACTGCGCGTGTGTGTGCGTGCACGGATGCGCACGTGTGGGAGAGTGCGTGGTTGTGTGTGACGGGGATGTGTAGGTGTGGCTGTGTGTGTAGGTGAGTACGTGTGTCTAAATTTGTGAGTTGTGGGGGTGACGTGTGAGTTGTGCGTGTGAGTGTGTGGTCCCCCTGCCCCTTCCCGTCTGAAGGGTCTGGGCGGCTCTAGCAGGACCCTCCAGGCTGCGTCTGGGAGCGGGGCTGGGCCAGCTGGGCCGGGGAGGCGGGAGCCGAGGTTGATTTCGAGGTTGATTTCCTTGGGCTTGCGAGCGCAAGGTCAGTGCGGCCGAATCTGAGCTTTTGTCTGCCTCTCCCCCGCAGCCTGCGGTCCGTTTCATTCATTATTAAGTTTTAAATCCACCGACGAAACTTGAGCCCCGGAACTCAACGCCG
Organism: Micronycteris hirsuta; assembly: GCA_004026765.1. NCBI lineage: Eukaryota > Metazoa > Chordata > Mammalia > Chiroptera > Phyllostomidae > Micronycteris > Micronycteris hirsuta. Next base: position 15,200 of record PVJI01005719.1, on the reverse strand, counting down.
GCTCTGGCTGGCTGGGCTCAGCCCCCTCCACGTCTCCGGGAGCTGCACTGGCTTTATCTGCTGCGTCCTGTGCACCTTTGTTTTCCAATAAGCCAGTGCCGTTTCCTCTGAGGCTGGACGGGCCAGCAGAGGCCCGGGGTGGGGGTGGAGGTGTCCTTGGTCCCCGGGGAGGGTGGGCCACACTGGGTGTTGTGCAAAGAGAGCCTTCCCCACCCGCTCCGCCCCGACAGCCGACAGCCGACTTGAGGGCCTGGTAGGCTCTGAGCTCTTTGGCCATCTCAGTCCTGGTCCGCCCTCTAATCTCTGTCACCATCTCCCGGGACCCGGGGTGGACGTGGGTGAGTCCTGGGGAAGAGGGGCAGCAAAGGAAACAGCCCCTGGGAGAGTTGCGGCTGGGACCCTGCAGGCCCGTTCCGAGGGCCCGCTGCTCACTCCCGTGCGTGCTCTCGGGTCCGAGGCCACCTGCCCGTGACTCCCTGCCTCATTTGTGTGTCCGCCACCTGGTGGAACCGTTCATTGTCATCAGCCCCCCGTCCCCAGACTGTGGGTGCAGCCGTGTTCGTTGACCTGCCTTGTATTTTCTTGCAAGCTTGCCTGGGCCCCCAAGGACCGGTGGGCTTTCCCTCCAGGACGAGGGGCTGGAGGGGAGGCAGCCCCATCTCGATCAGGTGATGGGATTCGTCTCATTTTCCGTGACTCTGTCCAGGCTGCTCTGGCCTCCCCCTGCGCCCCATCAGGGAAGAGGCCACGGGGGTACGTAGTCGAGCGAGGCCCAGGCAGGCACATCCATTCAGTATACTGCCGCCCGCTCTTCAGGTGCAGGGCTCTCCCGGCTGCTGGCCCCCCATCCCTCCCCACACCCCCTGCCGCAGCAGGCCAGCTGCAAGCGTCAGCCCGCGAGCTGTCGCGAAGCCAGCTCCGTCCCTGGGAGCTGCCTCTAATCTCTCTGCCTTCCCCCTGCAGATGGTGACGACGACCCACAGCTCTCCTGGGTGGCCTCGTCTCCCTCCAGCAAGGATGTGGCGTCCCCCACGCAGATGATCGGGGATGGGTGCGACTTGGGCCTGGGCGAGGAGGAAGGGGGCGCCGGCCTGCCGTACCCTTGCCAGTTCTGCGACAAGTCCTTCATCCGCCTGAGCTACCTGAAGAGGCACGAGCAGATCCACAGCGACAAGCTGCCGTTCAAGTGCACCTACTGCAGCCGCCTCTTCAAGCACAAGCGCAGCCGCGACCGCCACATCAAGCTGCACACGGGCGACAAGAAGTACCACTGCCACGAGTGCGAGGCTGCCTTCTCCCGCAGCGACCACCTCAAGATCCACCTGAAGACGCACAGCTCCAGCAAGCCCTTCAAGTGCTCCGTCTGCAAGCGCGGCTTCTCCTCCACCAGCTCGCTGCAGAGCCACATGCAGGCGCACAAGAAGAACAAGGAGCACCTGGCCAAGTCCGAGAAGGAGGCCAAGAAGGACGACTTCATGTGCGACTACTGCGAGGACACCTTCAGCCAGACGGAGGCGCTGGAGAGGCACGTGCTCAGCCGGCACCCGCAGCTGTCCGAGAAGGCCGACCTGCAGTGCATCCACTGCCCCGAGGTCTTCGGGGACGAGAACGCGCTGCTCGCCCATATCCACCAGGCCCACGCCAACCAGAAGCACAAGTGCCCCATGTGCCCCGAGCAGTTCTCCTCGGTGGAGGGCGTCTACTGCCACCTGGACAGCCACCGGCAGCCCGACTCCAGCAACCACAGCGTCAGCCCCGACCCCGTGCTGGGCAGCGTGGCCTCCATGAGCAGTGCCACACCGGACTCCAGCGCCTCGGTGGAGCGGGGCTCCACCCCGGACTCCACCCTGAAGCCGCTGCGGGGCCAGAAGAAGGGGCGGGAGGACGGGCAGGGCTGGCCCAAGGCGGTCTACAGCTGCCCCTACTGCACGCGGCGGGACTTCCACAGCCTGGCCGTGCTGGACATCCACCTGAAGACCATCCACGCCGACAAGCCGCAGCAGAGCCACACCTGCCAGATCTGCCTGGACTCCGTGCCCACCCTGTACACCCTCAATGAGCACGTGCGCAAGCTGCACAAGAGCCACGCCTACCCCGTGATGCCCTTCGGCGGCATCCCCGCCTTCCACTGCAACTACTGCCCGGAGATGTTCGCTGACATCAACAGCCTGCAGGAGCACATCCGGATCTCGCACTGCGGCCCCAACGCCACGCCGCCTGATGGCAGCAACGCCTTCTTCTGCAACCAGTGCTCCATGGGCTTCCTGACCGAGTCCTCCCTCGCTGAGCACATACAGCAGGCGCACTGCAGCGTGGGCGGCGCCAAGCTGGAGTCCCCCGGGGCGCGGCCCGCGCAGTCCTTCATGGAGGTCTACTCCTGCCCCTACTGCACCAACTCGCCCATCTTCGGCTCCATCCTCAAGCTCACCAAGCACATCAAGGAGAACCACAAGAACATCCCGCTGGCCCACAGCAAGAAGTCCAAGGCGGAGCAGAGCCCGGTGTCCTCCGACGTGGAGGTGTCCTCCCCGAAGCGGCAGCGGCTCTCGGTGAGCGCCGACTCCGTCTCCAACGGCGAGTACCCCTGCAATCAGTGCGACCTCAAGTTCTCCAACTTCGAGAGCTTCCAGACCCACCTGAAGCTGCACCTGGAGCTCCTGCTGCGGAAGCAGGCGTGCCCCCAGTGCAAAGAGGACTTCGACTCCCAGGAGTCGCTGCTGCAGCACCTGACGGTGCACTACATGACCACGTCCACCCACTACGTGTGCGAGAGCTGCGACAAGCAGTTCTCCTCCGTGGACGACCTGCAGAAGCACCTGCTGGACATGCACACCTTCGTGCTCTACCACTGCACGCTGTGCCAGGAGGTCTTCGACTCCAAGGTGTCCATCCAGGTGCACCTGGCGGTGAAGCACAGCAACGAGAAGAAGATGTACCGCTGCACGGCCTGCAACTGGGACTTCCGCAAGGAGGCCGACCTGCAGGTGCATGTCAAGCACAGCCACCTGGGCAACCCGGCCAAGGCACACAAGTGCATCTTCTGCGGGGAGACCTTCAGCACGGAGGTGGAGCTGCAGTGCCACATCACCACGCACAGCAAGAAGTACAACTGCAAGTTCTGCAGCAAGGCCTTCCACGCCATCATCCTGCTGGAGAAGCACCTGCGGGAGAAGCACTGCGTGTTCGACGCCGCCACCGAGAACGGCACGGCCAACGGGGTGCCGCCCGCCGCCGCCAAGAAGGCCGAGCCCGGAGACCTGCAGGGGATGCTGCTCAAGAACCCCGAGGCGCCCAACAGCCACGAGGCCAGCGAGGACGACGTGGACGCCTCGGAGCCCATGTACGGCTGCGACATCTGCGGTGCGGCCTACACCATGGAGGTGCTGCTGCAGAACCACCGGCTGCGGGACCACAACATCCGGCCAGGCGAGGACGACGGCTCGCGCAAGAAGGCGGAGTTCATCAAGGGCAGCCACAAGTGCAACGTGTGCGCGCGGACTTTCTTCTCGGAGAACGGGCTCCGGGAGCACCTGCAGACGCACCGGGGCCCCGCCAAGCACTATATGTGCCCCATCTGCGGCGAGCGCTTCCCGTCGCTGCTGACACTCACCGAGCACAAGGTGACCCACAGCAAGAGCCTGGACACGGGCACCTGTCGCATCTGCAAGATGCCGCTGCAGAGCGAGGAGGAGTTCATCGAGCACTGCCAGATGCACCCCGACCTGCGGAACTCGCTCACGGGCTTCCGCTGCGTGGTCTGCATGCAGACGGTCACCTCCACCCTCGAGCTGAAGATCCACGGCACCTTCCACATGCAGAAGCTGGCGGGCAGCTCGGCCGCGTCCTCCCCCAACGGCCAGGGGCTGCAGAAGCTGTACAAGTGCGCCCTGTGCCTCAAAGAGTTCCGCAGCAAGCAGGACCTGGTGAAGCTTGATGTCAACGGGCTCCCCTACGGCCTCTGTGCCGGCTGCATGGCCCGCAGTGCCAACGGACAGGTGGGCGGCCTGGCCCCGCCCGAGCCCGCCGACCGGCCCTGCGCCGGCCTCCGCTGCCCCGAGTGTGGCGTCAAGTTCGAGAGTGCCGAGGACCTGGAGAGCCACGTGCAGGTGGACCACCGCGACCTCACGCCAGAGACCAGTGGGCCGCGGAAGGGCACCCAGACGTCACCAGTGCCCCGGGTAAGTGCGGCCGCCCGACGCGGGGGCCCCTGCTCCTCGGGGCTCTGCTGGCCCCCAGAGGAGTCACCGCGCTGGCTGAGCTCAGTGCTTCCTGGTGGCGTCCTCCTCGGCAGCCCAGAGAAGCAGCTCTGTCGTGCAGCGGTCGAGCACCCCCGTTTTGCAAGTTGGAACCCCACGTCCCCTCCAGCTGCATGTCATGCATACGTTGTCGATCTCTTTGGGCCCCTGCACCCAGTTCTCATTGGAGAAAGCGGGGCACCTGTCTCAGCCTGATAGAATTGCTGGGAGGGGCCCATGACGTCCTCGGGGCGGGGCCGCGACAGTGGCCAACTGCGTGTGGCCCAGAGCTGATGCCGTTGTCCTTGTGATCGACGGACACGGCTCCTTCACCTGCTGGTGGGACTCCTGGGAAAGCTGCTTTGCTTCCTGGGCTTCAGATGCGGGAGCCCATGGGCAGGTCATGGGCGCGGTCGTGCCGCTGACTGTCGTCACCAGCCCCATGCTGGCTCGTGTGGTTGCTGGTATGTGGGACGCCTGGGACGCGGTGCCAATCACTGTCATCAGTAACGATTGATCGGTTCATTCATTCATTCATCAAGTTTGTCCTGAGCTCCCATTATGTTCGGGGTGCTCAGCAGCCAAGAAGAGGCAGGAGTGGACCCTGCCGCGGTGGGCGGGGGGTGTTCCCAGGCCAGGGGAGTCTCAGGCCCCTACCCAGTGGCTTTCAGTGAGGCAGCGGAGTCTAGCTACGGCAGGGTCCACACGGGGACCGTGGCCAGGGGGCACCCGATGGGGGCCCTGGAGCCCACGTGGCCCTTGGGGGTCGGACGGGATGGGCTGGGGATCCGCATGGACTCAGGCTTGTCTGTTCCCAGACCTGGGAGGTGCCGAGCACACCCCAAGGGTGTCTTTCCCTGGAGGGCTGGTGTTGGCGCTGCTGGCAGGGAGGTGGGGCCTGGGGACGGGCCACCTGCCACAGGTGGCCGCTGGGAGGCAGGGATGCTTTCCGAGGGGGTTTCAACGTGGGGTCAGAACTGCGGCCTTCACGCTGGGTCCCCAGGGGGAGAGTGAGCAGGGAGGGCTGTGGAGAGTGTAGACCGGCTCCACAGAGAGCCCCGGTCCTGCGTGTGGGCCGGTCCCAGGCACTCCTGCCCAGCTCTGTCTCCTTGGCCGCTGCTGGCTGGTGGCCAGCCAGTGGGGTGGACTTGGGGGCCTTGGGGCCTGGAGTCAGGTGGGCTGGATTAAGATCTCCTCTCCCAGTACCCACCTGTGATCTGGCCCCTCTGGGCCTCCGTGCTCACCGGTCAAGCCAGAGGGCACGAGTAACTGACGGTCACAGGGACAGTGTCCCTCTGCAAAGCTGAGCCCCGGGAGGCCAGCCTGGTTTTGCATCAGCGTCTGCTCTGATGGGTCGGTGCCCGCCCCGGTCTGTTGTGAAACGCTGGGACCCCTCCTGGGCAGTGGGTTTGCGCTGAGGTTGGAAAGCACATAGGGAACGTCACCTGCCGTTTCCGCGTTTGTAATCACAACTCGGCATCACGGGGCGAGGCCGTCCAGGCGCTTTGGTCTAGTTCACCCTCTTGACACTCTCTCGGCAGACGAGGAAACGGGGGCTCAGAACAGTTAGGAAGTTCGCTGCCAGCCCCCAGCCTTCGAGGGGCAGAGGACGGATGTGAACCCAGGTAACACGTGGGGCCACAGACCGAGCTCGTGACCCGCACTCCACCCAGCACCCTGGGCCCACTCAGCTCCGGCTGGGCCCAGCCCTGCCCCTCCCAGGTGCACCCGGCCCCATCCCTGCCCCTTTGGTGCTGCCCCCCACTGCCCTGGGCCTAAGGGCTGCTGGGAGCCGCCTCCTGCCCTGTGTCCGCCCTGAATCCCACATCAGGCACAGCTTCCTCGAGCCCCCACTGGGTCGGTACTGGGCCTTCTGTTGTTTCCATGGCAACAACCTGGGCTTCTGCCTGCTGTGACCTCTGTCTCGGCACCAGAAGATCCAGGCTCAGCAAGGTGGAGCCGTGTGTCTGGGATGCACAGTGTGCAAGGCAGTGCTGAGGTTCAGGGTGGGGCTGGTTTTCTGACGCCTGACAAACCTCCCCGTCCCGCCCCAGGGCCGTGAGGGGTGCGAGCTGGCAGTTCCCTCCAGGGGCCTGGGCAGCTGGGCCCTGTGCAGAGCGGCGAGAGACAAAGCTCGGGCAGCTCCCCGGTGCCGGCGCGGCCGCGGGGGCCTTGCCCCCCTGCCTGGGCACGCCTGGCAGCAGGGGCCCAGCTGTCTGCGAGCCCACTCCTCCCTCCCCCAGGGCTCCCGTGTGTAAGAGCAGACTCTGGGGGCTGCACCGGGGCTTGGGGGCTGGCAGGCTGGGACCCTTGGGAGTGTATCCATAGCAACCAGCTCTCGGAGGAGTGGGCTCCCGTGGGACCGAGGCTGCTGTTGGCTAGAGCGTGAGGCGTCTCGCCCTGTTTCTGGGTGGTGACAACAGCACCCCGACGCCAGGCCCCCCGTCCACCCGCCAGACCGTCCTGGAGCTGCTCCCTGCCAGCCAGGGCTGTCTCACTCTGTCTCATAGCAGGTGACAGACGTCCGGATGAGAGGGCTTGTCCCGGCCACTCCAGCTTCCTGTCACCTAGACCGGAACCGCCCACGGCAGACCAGAGCAGCAGCCCAGGCCGCGGGCTCCGGGGGGAGATTGCGGGCCTCGAGTCCCTACGGGGGGGGGGGGGCAGTCCCTGCGGGGGGCCTCGGCCCAGCGGTTTGCCTCTTGAAACTCCACTCCCTCCCTCCCTACAGTGGAGCCTGCAGAGGGGTTGTAAGCACTCAGAATGAACAGCGCCTGCCCATAGTAGGTGCTGAAGAACTGTGAGCGGTGGGCACCGTCATGGAAGGTCCGCAGCTCCAGCTGCCCTTCCCCTCTCCTGCCCTCCTGCCCTCCCTGAGGCTGCGCAGGGCCAGACCCGGGGAGGCAGCCCTGGCCACAGGCCCTCGGGCTCAGCTTGGGTTCCCTTGGGTTGGGCCCCAGAGAGGCGGCTTGTGGCAGAGGAGGCGCTTTAAACGCCAAGTCCCGTCTGCGGTTGTCTTCTAGTTGGGCTCGTGCTCCAGAGCAGGGGGTGTCTCTGGGGGACGCAGAAGAGGAGACAGACCCAGAGGAGGTGCTGGGGTGGGGATGAGGGGGGCCGGGGTTGCAGCAGGAAGCCAAGGATGAGTGATCGAGAGAGTCCTCACCAGCTTCTCCGTGCACCCATGTTCCGTCAACCCGGGGGACCGACAGCCCCACCAGGCACCCTCTGCTCTGGATGCGGGCACCCAGCCTTGTGTGCAAGGCCGCGGGGCTCCTGGGTACACACGTGCTGTAGTGGTGTCCGTGTGAGCCTGTGTGTGTGTGCACACCTGTCTGTGAGTGCACACATATGCTTAGGAGCCTACACGTATGTACTCAGGGGCGTGTGTCGTGGTGCAGCTATGCACACACTCGTGTCCGAGGCTGCTTGTGCGTCTCGGGCACGTGGAGAGTGACGGGTGTGCCAGCAGGGTCGCAGCGAGGGTGCTGAAGCATGTGAGCGTCTGGGCTGAGATGGGATGGGTGAACTTGTGATAGAAGGACAGCTGGGCAGGTGGATGGATGGTGAGACGGAAAGGTGGGTGCAGGATGGGGAGATGGGTCAGAGCACCCCCAAGTAGGGCAGCCCCCTCAGCCTCCTTTCTGGGGTTCTGCTGTGCACCCACTCCTCCAGATGGGGCACACTTCCCAGGTCTAGCAGGGAGCAGCTCCTCCGGGGTGCAGTCCGGCCCCCCTCCCCCCAGATTGGAGAACGGGGTTCAGAAGCCGGTGGGAAGAGAATGGCCCACAGAGACCTGGGAGGGGACTGGGGCCATTTGGGGGGCCTTGAGCCTGGGCCTCCAGGAGCTTCGGCTTTCTGCTCATCTCTCCCTCCTGGCTCATTCTTTTCTCTCCGGTTTTCACGCAGAAAAAGACGTACCAATGCATCAAGTGCCAGATGACCTTCGAGAACGAGAGGGAGATCCAAATCCACGTTGCCAACCACATGATCGGTAAGAGGGGGTTCTCCCGCCCAAGCTGGGGCCGTGCACCGGGGTTTGCGGGGTGCGGTTCCCGCCTTCATTTCACCGGCTCAGAGGGCGCCCGGCCGGAGTCACGGATGCGGGTTCGGAGCATTTCGGATGGGAGCGAGTGCGTCAGAGCCGGAGCTCCGTCCCCACCCAGGCTTTTTGTCCCGGCGCCCCTCGCGTCCCCGTCCGGCCCTGGACAGCCCCTTCCGCTTCCCGGCGTAAATTTGCCTCCATTGCCGAGAGGAGGCGCCTCTCAGGTGTTGTCCAGCACGCACGGCCAACGATGCATCCGTTTCGTTTGTCACGACGTCGAGTAGGTTTGACCACTCAGCCTTCCCCACCACGCATGGCGGGTCCCTCGGGCCTGTTGTCCAGACTGAGTGCTCACGGAGTCGCTGCGGCGCTTCCCTACCCCTCCTCGATGGTTTGCGCTGTGGGAAGTGCAGCCTTTCTGGGGCGGGAGCTTCCGAAGCCCCTGGTGTCTCTGTGCGCAGCCCGGGTGTGGAGGGACGCTGTGAGGTCCCATTTGCCTCCTGTGGGTGGGTGTGCTCCTCCTGGCGGGGGTGGGGGCTCCCCGTAAGAGAGGGCAAAGCCAGACTCCTGTCCAGCACTGGGGGGCGGTGGGTTTGGGGGTGAGGACCTCAGGAGCGTCTGGAACCCGGGTGCCCTCCGTCTTTGGAGGTCGTGCGATCATTTTCTTAAGACCTTGCCATCTGAAGTGGGGTTTTGGTCTCGTGTGGACCACCCCCTTTTCTCCCTCTGTAAACTCTCCATTAACAACGGCCATGCTGACTGAGTGCTGTTTTATAAAACCCTTGTGTGACTGCGTACATTCAGAAAAACCCATGGACGCATACTGTGAATGAGGGCCGGGCGTCAGGGGAGGGGTCCCGTCGAGTGGGGGCAGGGCCCTGCACCACCCCACCCCGGCCCCCGCCCCGCGCAGCTGTGTGGGAGGCCGGAGCCACAGGCAGCAGGTAGCTGAGATTCCGTTCCAGGCGAGGCATTTATACAGTGGCAGAAGGTCTCGCCATGTAGGCCGTGGCTGTGTGGCCGCAAGGCACGGGCCAGTGACCCCTGTGAGCTGTACCTCCTCTCGCTCCAGCGTGACCCCCACCTGCCTCATCAGCTCCATTTACAGAAGAACGTCGACTAAGCAACTGAATGGAGACCAGGCTCTCTTCTCTGCATGACTCTCCCGCCGGGGCCTGTGGCAGAGAGACCCCACTGGGCACAGTTGTGGGGGCTTGGCAGCAGCTGGGTCTGTGTCCTCAGTCCCCATCAGTCCCCACTGTCCCCGTTGTGTTGTAGGGGGATGCTGTGTGTCCCCAGCCTGGTCCTGTGGGCACCCAGTGTGCAACCTTGGGCTTCTGCACTAGGGAGCCATGGGAGGTGTGGGAGCAGCGTGTGTTAGGAATAGCCACGTGTTTCAGGGCTGTCAGCCCAGCGGCAGTGACGAGGAGGAAAATGGGAGAGAACGGAGACCCACCTGGTCTGCTCCAGAGGTGAGGGAATGAGACAGGGGGGACAGGGGAGCAGAGAGGTGAGAGACTATATATATTTGGCTTGTGTTGTGTGCCTTGGTGGCCCTGGTGGCCTGGGGCAGGTGGCAGTGGTGGCAGCGGGAGGTGTGAATGGAAGAGAGCCAGGCACCAGAGCCCTCGCCGTGGGGGTGGAGGGGGGGTGGCTCTGCAGTTTCAGTGAAAACGGTCAGGGCTCGGTGTCCCTGCGGACAGCTTCCCCGACTAAATGGCCCGAGCCCAGAGTGGCCACCTGGAGCTGGCGGGGTAAAAGCCTCCCTTTAGTGGCACCAAGCGGAGGCCGTTCAGCCGGGTGGCCTTCTCATAAACTCGAGGCACTGGGGGTCCGAGGCAGGCCCCCTCCAGCACCCGGGCTGCCGGAGACCTCCCCTGGGAGTGCTCAGCGGCCTTTTATAGCTGGGGCCTCTCTGTGGCTGTGCAGCCTGCAGCCCCGAAGTTATGATGACTCAGGGACACATCTCCGTGGCAACCTCTCCCCGGTTCCCCTCTCCCGGCGGCCACGGGCCAGGGAGCGGTGCGGGGCTCACGGACAGGCTAGGGTCTTTGGAAACCTTTTTGGCACAGGGGTCTCCTTTCAAATCCCCCCTCCCTGCAGAGAATGAAACCCCCTCTCTGGGCTTCCCCCAGCTTGTAGACAACCCCTTCCCCACTCGGGAACATTAGACAGTTGGAGCAGCCCACAGCTCTGTTCTGCTGGCCTCCTGCCCGGGGGGCCTGGCTGGGCCCGGCTGCCCCCGCCCACCCCCAACACTGGGAGGGTGCCCCCTCAGCAATGGCTCTGCAGGAGGCCCCACCTCGGGGTTCTCTGCGGCCTGTTGGGTAAGAGCTGAGGGAAGGCTTGTGGGGGGCCGGCCCAGAGGTAGGGCCCCCCTCTGATGGCTGGGGAAGGCGTGTCTGCCCTTGTGTATGGAACACGTATGTGTACAAGGCATGCACAGCCCTTCTAGGACACGGGGCCTCAGGCCCGGAGGGAGTGATCGGCTGGGGGAGCCTGTCCCTTCTTCATCTGCCTGTGCTCACCCCTCCCCTCGGTCCCTGTTGGTGGGTGGCGGGATAAGGGGTCTGAGAACTAGTCCTTGAAATACTGAACTTGTTATGACCCGGGTTGGCCCCCAGGGGAGAGACTCAGCCCTGGGCCCAGGTGTCCTCATTCAGGGCATCACAGGCCTCTGGGGGAGCCCCCCGGAGGGTCCAGGCTGGGAAGGGACCGTCCTCGGGAGACCTCATCACAAATGCTTGCCCTGTTTGTCCTTGGTCGTGGCTGTGGACCTTCCGGCAGGCCGCCAGGCCTGTCCCCGTGGGGCATTAGTCATCCTGGAGACGTCATCTTCTCGGACGCGTCAGCCCCTTTCCCTGGGCGCCTCTGAAGGGCTGGGCCCTGCCGTTGGCGGTGGAGAAAGGGCGGCATTTGGGGCCCAGCCTGTGACCTCCTGCTCAGGCCACGACCTTGGTGGTCCTCGTCTGTGCTCCCCTCTCTGTGTGGCAGGATGGGCCCTGGTCCACCTGGAAGGGGGGAGGGTCTGCTCAGAGGTGTGTGTGTGTGTGTGTGTGTGTGTGTGTGTGTGTGTGTGAGAGAGAGAGAGAGAGAGAGAGAGAGAGAGAGAGAGACAGAGAGGTTTTCCGCCTGCTAAGCCTTGCAGGGGCGCACCCCTGCCGAGCCACCCTGCAGGCCGGCCCCCACTCCAGTGCCTCGGAGGGGAAGGGTTCAGTGTTTCGCCCTCACGCCGGGAACTACAAAACCCCTCACCCCCTCGACTGTAACTGCAGAGAAAAACACGTGAAGAGGAGGAGAAGGAGCGCCTGTCTACTTTCCGCCAGGACCACCTGTCGCCGAGCCCGGTTGTGTGCGGCTCGCTGGTGGTGCTTTCAGGCCTGGTAACACCAGACCCCAGACACCCACCGAACCGAAGCCTGTGGTAGAGAACGTTCCCTCCCCCGCCGAGGCCGCGTTCAAGTTCTGTCGGAGCAGCGGCTTGCACAGAGGGCCTGCAATCCAGCTCTTCATTCTCTTCCTTTTTTCACCCCCCACCCCTTACGTAGGGCGTAGTCACTCACTCCCTGCACCGCCCCTGTGGGTGAGACCTCAGTTTCCCCGACGTGGAATCTCATTGGTTGGTTTCAGGAGCTGTTGAGTAGGCACTTTGGTCTATGGAGAATCCGTCAGTTCTGGGTTTTAAAATAGTGGAAATCTTCCCCTTGTCTTAGATTTGTTTATTTGGAAAGGCACAGGCCTCTGTGGGCGGGGTTTCCTCTAGCAGTATTCTGAGTTCGGTGACCGGGACTAAGATCCTCGGTGCGGAACCTCTAGCCCAGTGGGGCGGTGGGGACCTACAAAGGTAAGGTCAGTATAATGTCACAAGCCTGAGATGTGAAAGCTCAAAGGGGCAGGCCTGTTGCCAAATCAGGGCATTCCAGGAGAGCTTCCTGGAGGAGGTGACACGTCTTTAGAAGAGGGAAAGTCAGGTGGGAGGGGCCTTGTGGGCAGAGAAAATAGCATAAGCCAGTTCATAGAGAAGAGGCCAGTGCTGTGTGTGGGGACACTATGGACAACTTAGTGTCACTGCAGAGTACATTGTGAGGCAGCAGGTGGTCAGGCCACAGAAAAGACTGTGGCAGAGGAGGTGAGAGAAGATGAGGAGGCGGGTGGGGAGGGAGTGGGTTGGAGAAACATGTCAGAGGCAAAACCAGCAGGCTATGGCCATTGAGTGGCTGTGTGGGGGGAGATGTTGGGAATGGCCCCAAGATCTGCCGGAGGAGGGCAGCTGGGCGGAACGAGGGGCCCCCGAGTGAGTGCTGTGTGTCATCGACACTGAGGTGACACAGTGCTTCTGGGCAGCAGTGTGAATGGACACTGAGAGTCCACAGGAGGGAGGCTGAACGGGACGGTCATGGCCAAGGTCAGGCCAGCAGACTCGTGTGGAGGAACGGACTGAGGGGCGCTGGGGGGACATGCACTGGGGACTCAACTTTCCAGGTTCCAGCTGGGATGGGAGGGTGCGCGTCAGGATTCGAGGGGTCCGTGCGTCCCAGGAAGCTTGTTCTTAAGAGTACCTACGAGAGCAGGTGCGCAGGCTCTGAGGAGAGCACCCGCAGGGGGAGGAAGAGGAGGAGGCTGGAGAGGAGGGAGCCAGGAGCCGGTCCGGCCCCACCCTGGTGTCGGCCTGGGGGCCCCTGCTGCTCCACCGACATAGTCGATGCCCTTTCTGGTCATTTGGCTACTTGGGAGCAGCTGACACACCAGCGCTTTCCCTCGCATCTGCTTCTGGCTGGGCCTTCCTGGCGTGATGGCAGAACAAGGGTCCCGTGGCCAGTGGTGGCCCCCGGCCTGGGCCTGCTGCGCCCCGATCTCCTGGGCGCTGCCAGAGCCTCACACTGGGCTGCAGAAGCTGGCCAGGCCCTTCCCTCGTGTGTTTGTGGGGCCCAGTGGGGAGCGCGTGGAAGGCCTCCTCTTTTGGCTGCGGACCCCCCGGAGGGCATCTGGGTGTCCCTCACGGGCTGACCAGCCTCAGGGGTGCTCTGCCTGGGAACCCGAATGGGGGACTGGGTGGGGTTCCCCAGAGACACAGTGCGTCCAGAGCTTGAGTTGTAGGGGGCGTCAGAGAGCATAGAGTGTCACCACCCCTGCTTCTGGGGGCTGTTTGGGATTAAGTGAGTTAAAATGTACAGCAAGTGCCGAGCACACCACCTGGCATGTGTACGTTCTCCTTCAGTGGTGAGTGTTAGTATCGCTAATGCATTATTATCAGTCCCGGGGACAGGGCCTAATTAAAGATGATGACAAAGGTGATGATGATGGTAATGAAGCCCTGGCGTGGAGAGGACACACTGAGCCCCCCTGTGGCCAAGCTGAGCCTGCATTCCAGGTGTCCACTTACAGTGGCTCAGAGGATGCTATGGAGGGCTTCCTGGAGGAGGAAAGCTGGGCCTCTGCCTTCGTGTCTGAGCATAGGGGGACGCATTTAGTCCGTCACCGTCATGTGTAATAATAGGTTAGGGTTTTTGTAGATGTTCGTTATGAAGTTGAAGAATTTTCCTCTATTCCTAATTTTCTAAAAGCTTTTTTTAAATTTATCATGAATGGGTATTGGATTTTGTCAAAAAATTTTTTTACTGCATCTATTTTTGTGACCATGCACTTTTTCTTTATTATGTTAATATAGTGAGTTATATTGATTTTTCGAATATTAAAATAGCTTTGTATCGTTTTCTATATTGCTGAATTCTCTTTGCTAATATACTGTTAAAGATTATTTTGTTTGTATTTTTGAGGGATATCGATCTGCAGTTTTTTTTTAAGATTTTATGTATTTATTTTTAGACAGGGAAAGGGAGGGAGAAAGAGAGGGAGAGAAACATCAATGTGTGGTTGCCTCTCATGCTCCCCCTAATGGGGACCTGGCCTGCAACTCAGGCATGTGCCCGGACTGGGAATCAAACCAGTGACCCTTTGGTTTGCAGCCCAGCACTCAATCCACTGAGCCACACCAGCCAGGACTGTAGTTTCCTTTTATTTTTGTCCTGTCTGCTTGGTTTTGGTATTAGGCAATGTGAGCTTCGTAAAATCAATTGAGAAGTGGTCCTGTTCTGTTTTCTAAAAGAAATTATGTGGAATCGGTGTGGATTCTTCTTTAAGCATTTCTTAGAATTCTCCAATGAAGGAACGTGGATCCGAAGAGTTACTTTTAGGAGGGTTTTGATGATGAATTCAATATCCTCGATAGTTACAGGGCTGTTGAAATGATCTGCTTCCTGTTGGTTGAGTTGCCGCAGTTTGCGTTGTTTGAGGAATTGGTTTGTTTCACCGAAAGTGTTGAAATTACGGGTGCAGAGTTTCACGGTGTTATTCTGTCGCTATCATTTTGACGTCTGTAGAGTCTGTAGTGATTTCCTCGAGTTCATTGCTGATATTGGAAATATACGTCTTTTCTGTTTTTTTCTGTGTCAGCCGGTCTTAGACTTGTCAATGTTATGGATGTTTTCCAAGAACCAATTTTAAAAATTGATCTTCAGTACTGGTTTTCTGTTTTCCATTTCATGATTTCTGCTGGTATCATTATTGCTTTCTCCCTCCTGCTTGTTTTGGGTTTATCTGGATATTGTTTTTCCCCCGAGTCTTTGGGGTGGAAGCTCAGTTATTGATTTGAGGCTTTTTCCCTTTTCTGATGTATACGTTAGTGCTATCATTCCCCCCTTAGCATTGATTAGACGGTGTCCACAGGTTCTGTTTTGCTGTAGTTTTATTCTTATTTAGTTCAGTGTGTTTTATAAAATACCGCCCTTGAGCTTCATCTCCGACTCCTGACTATTTAGAAATGTGTTGTTTAGGGGGACTTCCTAAGATGGCGGCATAGGTGAATGCACCGTACCGCCTCGCACAACCAAACAAGGGAAAAAAAAGAAATCTACACATCCAAA